>UZAN01039563.1:92812-105064 GCA_900618425.1 Echinostoma caproni
TCCGATGGATTGCAGTTTTCACACACCGCCCCCTGCCTTGAGGGTAAGGCTTTGGCTAGCCGAAAGGCTCAGTTGTGGATTCCTCAAGAAAATCTACGTGCCTTGGCCTGAACAACCTGGCAGTATTCAGCCTACAGGCAAATCATGGACCGTTTTTTTTTAAGGATTGTAGTTTGTTCATGTCCGACGATGCGTTTAACACACATGACTTCATCCACATATCACAGTTATAGCACACATTTCGCCTGTTCACCGAGCCACTTTACAAGCACTGATGCTGTCACCTCGGCTGGTGATGAAACGTTTGCAAACAAATTGCCAAGCTCGGCGAACAGGCGAAATGAAATTCAGTTCACCCGAACTACGAGAACCAATTTTCAATACTTTATCAATAGCACAGTCTTGAATGAGGAATTTCAGTGACTACTTTAGACGGTAGCCATAAACTGTTCTGCCAATAACGGTCCTGAAAGTGATTCCATGACCACAAAATCCTTTTGTCGATGAATTAGCAGTTTGAAATGAAATAGATTTTGACACGAAGAGAAATTCAGCAGTCGTTCCAGTTAACCTAAACGAAGATTGCAATGGTTTTAGTTCGTTCAAAACTGCAAGGTTGTTCGACCATTTGACTGATAATAAAATTAGTTAAGAGCTCGCTAACGTCCATTGAGAGGATATTTTGATCAATCGAATTTGAGTCACCAATATTGTACGCAAAATATGAATGTACCTCGTACGCTGTGTATGGCTGTTCCAATTTGAACTGGTTTCACTAATTTAGGTAACAATAGATGCTTGCCTGCAAGTGGAAAGAGCGGTAAATCTTTGCGTACCTGTGGTAATCCCTACTATCTCGGAATCCTCGTTCACCGATTTGGTTGTATCGTTGACTTTATTTGGTTTTAAACATCTCAACATCTTATATACCACAATCCAACTGAGTTGTGAAGAAAGATTTTCAAATTCAGTAAATGTCGGGTTGCTTATATCCGCTAGTAGGAAAATAAAACTTGGCTCCCAGAGGTAATTATTCTAATAGCAGTCTGTCCAGATTTATATCTGATACATTGGATTGGCAGAGAACTCATCCACAGGATTAGCAAGGTTAAGCTGCTGACGCAAATGTTTTGGATTTGTTTCACTTGCTTGCACAGAGCGTACTGCTCGAAATGTATTAGCCCAATCGGTGAAACACAAAGTATGCAACATACACTTACTGTATTCCCTATACAGCTTCATTAAGGGAAAAATTTATTTCAATTGGATGAAAACAAAACTGAACTTGCTTGCTCCTGTCCCCTAAGTGAATCCGTTTTAACTTTGACTGATTACTATGTCTTTGTGATTGTACACAACTCGCCATTCGGAGCACCATCGGGCGCGTAGATTCCTAGTATTCATATGACTATGAATTTCGTATGTTCTACGCTATGCAGTGTACACACGTTAAGTGTGATGAACACATTTTGAACAAACGTCCATAAACTACCAGAGTGGTTAAGGAATAATATCGAAGAAACACTATCTTATAAGGTGTCTGGAATTGAATGATTAAAACTGTAAGTTGTCACTGTGCGGACCAGGATAGCAGACAAGCCATGTGATGAAATTCATTACAGTATAATCTACCAGGTCATTAAGATTCTCATTTTGACAAATACAATACCAGTGGGTGACTTAAATCACATAATTTTGCTAGCACAGGTTAAAAATGGTTACCACAGTCTGTGTTATTCGAGTATGTCGAGACAATAACCAGATGACAGATGAAAATTTTCATTCTATTATTTGCTGCGTTTGTGCACCATTCTCGAATAGAATAGTTAGTTAGCAGACAAGTAAGACAGATAAATATAACCCCTAGTTCGATTTCCACTAGTCTGCTAAAGATTGGAGTGAGCTAATTCCATCCAACTTCAAAGTCTAAATGCGACTAATGTTTTGACGTTTCAATCAGTTAGGGACTATCGGACATATCGTTTGACTTTAAAAGGTCACATCTATCTGAAGCTACATTCTGTGGATGACGGACGATTAACATTTGCCATTGGAAGCTAGAGGATGCGAGAGTCAGGGAACAATGGAAAACCGATGTTCCGAAAATGATATATATATATGTGTGTTTTTGTATATCTACACTTGTTTACTCCAAATAAAAAATGTACATAACTTCAAGCTGGTGATCCGAAAGTGTAAGATCAAATGGGTAAAGAAACAGTTGACCTTACAGTACAACCACTCACTGTACCGAGTTATTCCTCCACAGCATATAAGGAGAGGAAGATTATGAGAATTGAGTTATTGTACGCGAACAGTTTACATTTCGAATAGTTGCGTCCGCCTCCATGGTTCATTCGTTTTGTCATTTGCTATGTTTAGGGTGTTTTAACATAATCTTACTATTCCCCTCTCGCATACCTTGGAGCTCATCACTTTCACGACGCATCTGAACGGTTTAGGGTGATCAACTCAAACAGGGATTTTCTTTTGTAACGTTAAATAATCTACATAGGGTCGCGGCTGATTATTTTTATATCCAGGTCAAACAGAGCGAAAACAAATTTTCTATTTTGTCATTTGCAAGGTTTCCTCAGAAATGCGAACGAATCGACCTTATCGAGAATTGAATCCGAATTCTACAGGTATATCGCTAAATTATTGCCCAGCTGAATACCGGACAGCTGAACAGAGTTTTATTTAACATATTTATTAAATTCACATGATTAGTTTCATACGTTCCTTCAATATGACGTCCAGGTGAAATTTTAAATCACTAGCTGAACCCATTGCATTAGTTAGAAGACTAATCGCTGCCAAAGATCTATTTTCAGCGATTTCTTCCTCGATCTGTAATTCTGGCAACTGCGTAAGCAATTTAACAAGAATGTTACGTGGTTTCGTGAAACAGTTGAGCTCAGTGAATTATACAATTGGGATGGGAGATAGACAAGTTTCTCTCTAGTTCACTTTTGCGGGCATAAACCGCTGACAGTTTGTCAGGTCATCTTAAAGGTGTAATGAAGCACTTTTCAACCCGGAGGACTGAGTGCCTGGACTAATGTCTTTCTGTGAACTTGAGTTATGATATCATCAAACAGATGATTATTACATCGGCAGTTGCTAGAGTTTCCATCAAAACAGACCTGCACTTATGTTTTTTTTCATTCAGCAAAGGATGTGGAAAGAAAACATTTGGTATTTACGGGATTCATGTGGGTACAGTTTGTGAAATGACTGACAGTTGTCCCGTTTTTGTTGAGATCCATCGTGATGAATAACAGGAGTCCGTTCCCAAAAGTGAGTGATCTACGTCTGAAATAAAAACAATACTAGCACCTTGAATTCTTCAAACTGAGTAGCATAAGGGTTAGAACGAAGTCCTGGTTTTATCATATTTTATTTTGTTGCATTAAAAAACTAAAATGCTTTTAACATCGCCCTCTGATGCATTGATTTAGTAAGTACTGGCTCTTTTCAGGTTAAATTTTAAACCGTGGCGATTCGTGATAAATCAAGGTGAGTTTGGATAGTTCGGTAAAATTCTCTTCCTTTCACCTCACAATTCTCATCACGAATTGACAACATTCAACGCCCTACACCCTCCTCCTCCCTAAAAAAAACATCAACTTTAGAGAATGACTGCTGTCTCTTGTATACTCCTGGAAATTCCATTCGCCCTTGGTTGGCACGACGGACCCCGTTGTAGTTCATCACTGTTTACCAGCTTGTTTCAGCCCATATGTCACGTTTTGGTCGATGTTTTCCGCTTGAACTCACGACTGTTGCATCTGGAAAATATTATATGACTAGGATTCACGATGAGTCTCAGAATGGTCCAGAATACATGAGGTTTCGCCTAATGGAAGTTAAAATCAGACTGGTGTAAATAGGGTAGGTAAATAATAAATGACAGAAGTAGAATTATGAGCTTGGTACAGTCAGGTATCCATTTTGTATTTTAGGGTTGTCTTTTACGTAAAAGACTGCAAAACAGATATATTCGGAACAAATTCACTACTGTTTGGGAGCTGTCGCCAGTGCACACTTTTTTGTCTAGACTCGACCTGCAAACTCGCTGACTGGGAGTCAGCAACACCGTTCAAACAATACAGGTTTAACTGCAAATACCTTGAACCCATGGCTAAATTAGTTCCTTCTTAGTCCGTATCAATCCAAAGACACCAGGATCAGTCATTTCTTGACAACTGGAAAGTGAATTGGATGACAAGGAAATGTATAAATCTTTTTAATGCTAGCAGACTTCCTGATGGAATTTATTAAACTGCCGTCTCGAAGTCACAGTGTATTTCTGACCGGGAAACCGAAGACACACTGATCCGAAGCTGTGAGATGACGTAAACTAGGTAGCAACGCGTCACAGTTTCCTGATGGTCATTTAAAAATCAAAATCGTCGGCCAATCAAATAGATTAATGCTTAATCAGTAGTATATTGTGACCATGAACGCCGAAGCTGATAACAGTTCTGGCCGATGATCTTTGATTCTACAGGTGATTTCACCGGTTTGCTTTCCGTTATGTCTCACCAAGACGTATGATCGATACGAGCACCTCTTGACTAGCCGTCAACAATGACACGGAGAGAGAACACAGCTGAGAAAATGGCAGTTAGTGTGTGATTGCTCATGACGCAATACTTAAATGTATGTGGTAAATCCGGTGTACATGATGATGCACCGATCAGATTGCATCCTTGACACTACGGTTGATCGAGCGGACGAAAACTGTCTGATTCGCCTTCGTGAACCAATCCGGAATCGATTCGCCTTTGGGCGTCACGAATGCATGTATAGTGAGACGCGGATCGATGCGTGGCCTGACGGGGTCTGTGCGCTCCCACCTAACACCTACCCTTTGGAAATATACGCTCACATTTGGGGGTTGTCCGCTTTCCTTTTTGATTTCTGAAGTGCCCACTTGAACATATTAATGACTCTCTCCTCATTGCGCTCCGACCTAACACTTTCTTTCAATAAAAGCAACCACTGTATGGGTGACCTTTTTCTTCTGTTTCAGTTCCCAAAAATTCAGTGGAAGAGTTAGCGCGCAATTCCGATCGCTGCACTGAGAGTACTATTGATACTCCGCGGCACCTGAATGGAGAAAATATTTGAAACATTCTCCCACAAAAACAATAAAAAATAGGCGAAACATTTGGAAATACAAAAAATTTACTATAACAAATATAAAGTATAAATAGATGACAACTTGAAATCCTTGTGCCAGATTCCAATTTCAGAGGAATGGCAGCAGCTTCATGAGCTTTGATTGCAAATTGTTCAAACATCACCACACTGTGAAGGGGAGTAAGCTCATCGTTATCCAGATCAGACAGCCGGTCTGTGCAATTAATTCACGTTTGAAATTGGGGTATACCGTTGANGATCGCGACTGAAGACCCGTTAACGGACCGCTATTGAATCGTACGGCTCCACTGTAGAACACGGTTTTCAGTAGAAACGTATATCGGTTGAAACATCGACACCGGACCGAACTGATTACATGCACATTTGCAAAGGAATATGGAAAAAACATGGACTGTCAACAAATGCATGGCTGAATCCTTGGTGTTTTAGGTGCTTTAAAAGACTAATTTCCGGTTATTCTTATATAGACATCTTTGATGATGTTCAAGCGGTTGAAAAACTTTCATAGTATCGATACGTTCACTGTCGCGCTTTTTCATTAGGTGGACAGGTACACAACCTGTCATTTAAGAAGCAGTCCCGATCCTGATGGACTCTAATCTGAGGGTTTTCCCTGAATTATGGGAGATCATAAAAGCAATTAGAAGACTTCGTTCCACTCAGTGTCAAACGATTTACTTACCAGTGGTAAGTAATTAGTGCGTAATTGCACTTTAAATGGAGAAAAGGAAAAAGAAAGATATGGAAAATGCAAGCGAACAGAACAAAATTGTTGGCAAAACTGCCTAAAAGGGCGCCAAACATTGGGCAACCAAAGACAAAAGCGGTTCCGATTAGGAAACCAGTGAGAGGGCGCGATAATTCTGACGATTAAGAGGAGAGGGCATCAGACGATCTGGTTTGGTGAGTGGATGATCTAAACAACCAAGGTGAATAGAGTAATGTGGGTAACCGCACAGCTAGGTATGGTTTTTATACAATAAAACAGAGCTGCCCTAGCCTCCGTTACGGGTTTCACCAAATTGTAATGAAAAGGTCCTTGAGGATGATACCTCAAACTCTCCTCTTCTTTGTACTGCAATAGTTATTGCAATACTACGGAACATTTCGCAGATGTCATACCGAATCACACTCAAATATGTGCTCGGTCATATATCAGAATCAATACCAGCATGAATCCTTAAATCTCGGTATTTTATGGAGTTGAATTATCGAACCGAAAGGTTTATGCGAATTTGACCTGGTCGAAATTGCATTTTTTTAACCCGTTCCCATAATTTTTTCAACTTTCAGTTTGAGCTACAACCTCCCGGTTGTATCTCAGCGTAGAAACTGGAGCTTCGCCTTCTCTCTGTCAAACGGCTACTGCAATCGTTTTAAACCACTTCACTCATTGTGAAGGTTATAATGTTAATAACACAGCGATGTCGGTAAAGAATTATATTCGCCAACGTTTCGGTTACTGCGGGTACCCTTTCTCGAAAGGTAAGTTTTACAACGATGTTGGACGCCTATCCACTGCCATCAGGAGATGGAATTCTGTCTACTTTATCTCGATGTGTTGTCTTCTGTGTCTTAAATTTACAAACTGGCTATCACGAAGTAGCTAAACAGGAAAAATATCGAGCCTTCACTACCGTTGACCTTTGAAGCAAGCCAGTTGGAGTGGCTAACATTATCTCGTCGTTACAGCGATCAACCGATAAACCCATTCAGGAGGAAACCCTATCAGATACTATCGCCTGCGAGGACGAAATTACTGTGTGCGGAATAAACGAAGAATATCACGACCGAAATCTAACTAATATTTTTTAACACCTTGAGAAAATATAGGCTTCCTATAAACGTGGAAAAGTGCTTCATCGGTACCAAAGAAGCAAAATGCCCGGGAGTACGAAGTCTTATCCGGTTTGATGAAACCGGACTCAGAAAGACTGAAACCACTCCGAGAGTTTCCATCTCCCAAAAACCTCAAATAAAAACGACGGGCAATCGGTTCATTTTCACGTTATGCTCATAGTAATCCGATAGTTTAGCGTCAAGTCGGCTAAGGTTAGACGCATCTAAACCACGACAACTGATACAGAATCATCGCTATGGTTCTTCGAGACTTGCTCGCCTCAAATCCACTCCGCGAGCTGCAAATGAAATTTGCATTGTATAGTTCACATCGGGAGTTCAAGTATAAGAACGATTAGACAGAAGAGTGCCAGATATGTATACCTGACAAGCGGCAGGGACCGCAAATGCGGTCGTGTACTTCTGTGAAAGTTTGTCCAGTCATTCATGTACTACTCCTTATAAAAACTTATATCCATTGCTACACCGTATACATCTTCGAATCATTTCATCAAAAAACAGTGAATAGTCGCTGTGTATCACATAGCGACTTTCACGGAAGCGGAATTTGCAAATAGCCGTTTTTGAAAACGATTTGTTTTACATTAATTAGTTGGCATTGGAAATGCCCCATCTGCAGTGCATTCGCATTCTTCTCCACTGAGTCCGCCATCGTGAAGATAGATGTTTCCTATAACATCTAGCTTACACGTACGCCATGCAGGCAGTTTAAAATTGTTTGATTGGGATGGAAATAGGATGTATATTTCATTACATTATACCGATCATAACAATATTAAAATTTGGAATGAAAATCTAGTTTATCATCAGGGCTTCGGTATTTATAAACCGGTGGGGGGGGTGGAAGTTTTATATGGTGCATGACGTACCTGTAAGCTAGATATTTTAGGAAACCTCTCTGTTCATGATGGCGGACTCAGTGGAGAAGCATGGAAATTTGTTGCAGATGAGGCATCCCCAATACCAACTATTCTTTTCCGTTCGACGCTGAGNCTGAGCTCCTAATCCTAGGCCAACCAGACCTTGAAAATGGTTTATTTCAAGTCGAATCAAGTCAGTCAGTCGCTTTATATACTCGGACGGGTAGATATTTGGTGTCGGTCCAGATTCACACATTCTCAGATGCTTTTTATCGACATTTGTGGCTTTCTGTTGCTAACAGATCACTTGCTACGCAAAACCCTTCATGCTTGCAGGTACCGATGCTGATATTCGCGATATTTTATTAAAATATTCACTTGCTTGATCCTTCTTAAATCTGCTACTTAGAGACGAACCCAATAACGTACACCATCTTCGGCCGTCGACTGGAATTAGCTTCTTTCGGGTACGGATCCACATGGGCAGAGTATGAAGCCGTACATACCATGAAAAGGTCACCGCCTCCCAGCCAAATATCATATTTATGCCGTAATATTTTTGTCTGTTATGGTTCCAATTCTCGGGATCTGTTTTTTAGATACACGTTTTTCAATTTCAGCTTCAATCGTTCTTCTTCTCATATGATTAGAGAGTTAAACAAAATTTGACTTACTTCATTAAACATTTGCAATTACTCCTGTTACAATTTAGTCGATATCTGTAAATATGAAGAGGTTTGTTTGGTTTGCGTTCTAGAACGCTGCATTCCTAAACAAAAATTGGATATCCACAACATCCAAAATGACTGGACAGATAAGCGATCCATGTGAGATATATTGTATGGATTTGTATTTATAGCCACGAATTAGGCTAATACATTGAACGAACGAAGAAAACATTCAACATTCATATGTCCAAAACACAAACGTCCGATTTAATGACACAGTGATACAATATCGTCTTAAACTAAAAATTTGGAATGTAGCTGAAAAATCAATTTACAAACATATATTATTGTTTGTCATACTTTGACGCTAGAATAGGAATAAAGTCCAGTTCGCAAAAGCTTGTGATGAATCGAATGAGTGATGGTATAATGTAAATCAGAGTTCATTTAACTTCAATAAACGAACAGAACGTGATTTTCTGAAATGTCGTATTCATGTGTGTTAAGAGATTGGGTGGAAGTTTGATATTCGACTGCAAAACTTATTTGAACTAGGATGCGGTGGACTGAGTGGGAGGAGAATGACCCAAATGTTCAATCGATGTCTCTTGCTTCTGGATTGGGCTTATTGTGCTATTACATGATCAATGTGTCTGTTACTTTCAATCACCAACAGATATATTGGTATTGATTTCTGGTTACCTGAGAGTATAAAAACTTTGGCTATTTTCCAGCTATTAGGAGATTCATGTCCTTCATCCCCAATGGAATGGCCCCGAAGATGAACGGTGATTGAGGTAAGATTTGAGTTAACTTGAGAAGACAAGTTGTGTTATGTTATGCAACGACAAAATGATGCAGGCTGATCAGCCTCCTAGTGATAACATGCCTAGATTCGGCCCCAAAACGTCTCCAGTTTCATGCTCATTCATGTAGATCAAGTCCCATTGTTGACGATACCACTGAAGATTGGAATACCGATGAACAGGCGTCTCACTTTCGTTGCGCACTTGATGGGTAGTTCTGAACAAAAATTTCCAACCTAAGTTTAGGATGAACTTTCTCCTTGTCGTTTACCATTATAGTTACTTATCCAAGCTGGCACTTGGATTTCCACAAAGTTAATTTTCGAGAGATTTACCACTCTCTCTGACAACACGGATACTTGACACTTGACAAGGTCTGCTTCTTTTTAATTTACATTATCGAGGTAAATAACGCAACTGTCATGCAATATTTAGCCAAATCCAAAACAATGACTTTCAACGACCAAAATTTCATTCATTAGACAGCAACCCTCTGGTTGCATTATTTGACCGGTTATTTCATTTCTCGAAAAATATGTGTTCATTCACACATTCCCATCTGTCTCAAAGGGTATTCTGATATTGGTACCGATTTTTCTGTGGACTAGGAATCACTGAATGTTTGTCCGAACCACGAACCACTAGTCCCTAGAGAAATTCACTTGCTATTATGCAACTCCATTTAGACCTATTTATTTTTATCTCCTTTTGATTTCTGCTCTATTCCCGGACGGTTATCAATGAACTACTTGTTTCTAACATGCAGCTATTCATCCTTATCCGAGTCATCATCGACATCCCTTTCACAATCGTGGTCATTGCCACTCAGTATGAACTGTTGGTGCGAAACTCGTCACTGGCTTTGAATGTGCAGAATGTTAACTTCAACAGTAAAGGTGGATCAGAAGTAGGGTAAACTGAGCAAAGGGTAGCAAAAGGGACCTGTTTAATCAAGATGTGATTACCAGGCAGTCGCGTGCTCCACTCCATGTGCTTTCGTTATCTTACCCGACAGTTCCGAAACCGTGAAATTCAAGACCTCAAACTCAAACGTAAACAAAATCCGCAGTGGCTAGTACTTTCATTTAGTTCCTCGTGCACCCTATCCATGTCACTTTCTACGCCTGATAATGTGAAGGACAAGCAAAGTAACGTACATGCAGCTTGCGCTTTAACCAACGAAATCTACTCCTAGTATTTTTATAAACGAATAGCGCAACAGTCTGTCCAAAAGTAACATCTTGCCTCAATAGTGCTTTAATGCAAGTGAGCCTAACCTTAAAACCAGAACCCACTGAAAAGTTTCAGGTGACAGATGTCTTCAAACGGCCAAATCAAGTTCTAAGAGCAGCGTACATGACATTTCAATCTCCAGGATCCTCCAAGCCAACAATGAGTATTTTAGTCCAGTACGATCAAATTGAGCTTTGAATATGCGTTCAGTCTCTTATTTGACGGTCATTGGTAACGTAACGGTGACTTCAGGAAACATGACTAACTAGAATAATAATAAGCATGAGGATCCTCAAATGACCAAACGTTTGCCCGTTTGATTTGACCACGTTTCCGGTGCTCTCGCATTTCGTGTGTTCATCATCCTTCAAATAATCGTAGGAATGAAATAAACTGCACGAGATCTGCTCTTCATTATGCGTATTCAGATGCCAACCAGTGCAAAACGTCAGCAATGTGACTTTCGTAAGTTTCTTTCTCTGATCACCTACTTGAATGAGATCAGATATACTTTCCGATCGAGCTGTTACAACACTGGACTGTAAACCGTAAACCCGACTACTTTACTGGTTGCTTGGTTTTTTGAACTAGAGAACAGAAACGTCGCTGCACGAATTAGTTAGCACGCTTCCCGAACCTGAACTCCTCCTCAAGCACCAGCACTCCGGAAACCACAAAGAAACTTTAGACTGAACACCAATAATTTGGTTTCCGAAGGCACGTATATTCAATCACATATTTACTCTTGATTGTTACGTTATCGTGAAGGCTGTGACTTACTTCGTTCTTTTGTCTTAGTTAACCTGACTATGTCAACAAAATATAGTACTAACCTGCACACCACCAAGTTCATGATAACTTGGAATATTTTATCTTGCGCAACTAAGTTTGCTTACGTGAACCACAAACTGATCTTCTGCAACAGAATCTGACTAGAATGTATCATCGATTCGAGAGATATAACCTTAGTCACGTGGCTGAACCTCTATCTTCTCTACCCGTTATTATTTGTTCACTCACCCACCCACCCTCAACTGTGTCCGATTTGGTCAGAATCCGTTCTCTTTCATTCTGGAGGCTTCATGATAGTGACCTTATAATTTCAAACACCTTGCCATCAACTCCACAGGTTTATTATGCAATGACTGATTTGTTATGTGTAGACGAACCGTTGCCTTACCAAAAACTAAATTTCATCGACTGTATTTACTCACCAAGGTGGATCAAATAGAGCCTGACTTGTAAATTGTGCATGAGATACGATTAATGAGCAAGCCGAATTGTGAATCTATCGTGACTTTTAATTAGTCGATTAAAAGGAATGCTGCTGTGGCATCAGAATTTATTTTACTCCGTTTCTTTTTATCTCCATGGTTCCTCACAGATTTAGATTTATTGTGCATTACTGAAATCATTCAACTCTGGTGTGACCGAGGAGGCATCAATCAGACGCAGGCTAAACTGACCTCTAATATACACGTTGAAGTGCACAGTTGCGGGTAAACTGTGAAAAATTATTTCAAGCGGTATCTTACTGTGGTTTGCACCTTTCTTTTCCAGAGTGCTAGGATACTGTCTGGCCATTTCAATAACCAGTGGTTCTTCGGCGGTCAAGTGTATACTATACAGGGTCTATCAGACCTTCTTTATGCATAT
>UZAN01039563.1:107962-121257 GCA_900618425.1 Echinostoma caproni
TCAGTTCATCGTGAACGGTCAGTACATCTTGGAATTTGAAGTAGGGCCATCAGTCCATCGGAAGGGCATTTTGTTTTCGGACCAACCCCGAGTGATAACTCCTTTAAATTCTTGCATGCTTGGATCATCAATAGTAGCATTTTGTATGTGAAACATCTCGAACTACGTCACCGCCAATGCAACGTTCACGGATTCCAATTTTCGTTCCTGTCCAGTGTCGGACAGTGTGGCTCGTGACGACGTGTTCGCCACAAACATGCGTCTACTTTGTTCGTAATGCAGCTCACAATTGCATTTCTGTAGACGTATTAGCATTGTAATCTTCTTGGTGCTCGATGGAGTGGTTCATCCACAATCACGATCAGTGTTTTGTGATCCCAGTATACGTGCGTGAGTCGACCAAAGGTGTTGTCATTGAACTTCTCCAGAACATACATAACTGATAACATTTCTTTCTTAATCTGGGCGTATCTTTGTCCACAGGTCACTAGTGTTCTACTCCGGTAATCCAATGGACGTCCATTTTGACTGTTGTCACATTGTTTGCACAGAGGTGCATTTGGATCGAAATAAGCCAACACTGGGGCTTTCACACTGAGTTGCTTGACGCGACCAAAAGCCGCCTGTTGTTCTTGTGTCCGAAGCCGCGGTTCTCCCTTGTGTCAAACGTCGAATCGGTGGCATCAATTCCGCTAATTCTGGTAGGAATCTGCTGAGATAGCTTACAAATCCGTTGAATCGTGATACGCCTTTCGCACCTGTTGGGGGAGGCATTTCTACGATCGCTTTTACCTTTTCCGGGTCCGGTTTAATCCATTCGCTTGTAAGTTTGTGCCCGGGAAAGCTGACTTCCGATGGAAAAAATATTAGCTTGTCTGGTTTCAGCTTGATTTCTTCTCGCATACAACGTTGTAAAAAGCCTTCAAACCGTCTGTGTTCATCTGCATCTTTACGAAAAATTAGAATGTCGTCCACCACGCACAAACACCGGGTAAATCATTTACGGCGTGGAGAATTCGTTTCTGAAAAATTTTACTTGATACTTTTAAACCGAACGGTAGTCTTTTCCAACGATTTTGCTAGATTGGTGTGTCAAAAGTGGTCAGATAGCTTGATCTATCGTCGAGTTCTAAAGGCCAAAACGCAGAGGCTAAATCCACCTTCATGAACCATCGTGCATTAGCTAATTCTGGTGGTATATCGTCAAAAATGGTTAGAGTAAAGTGATCACGTCTTGAAACCTTGTTTAACAGCTTCGGATTAATACAAATTCTTAGTCCCCCGGACTTTTTCGTCACCACCACAACCTGACTTACCTAGTCCGTTGGTTCATTGACTTTCTCAAAAACGCTCTTTGCGCCAAGGTCATTCTCTTCGCTCGAAAAGTTCTCTCGAACTGACTGTGGGATCTGCCGCGTTGGTAAAACAACGGGCGTCGTTTATATGAAGTGTGACAGTTCCTGGCAACTTTCTGTTTTCCATCGAAATCAGAGGCATGCTTTTTCAGGTAGTATTCTTTACATACGTGATGAACAAATGAATCGTAGTTAAACGACATCAAACCAATTAGCTCGATGGACTCGTAACTAAAGATTGGAACACTATCCGGTCCCCCTCCTCCTCCTCCAGACAAAACTCAAAACAGAAGAGACTCCGTTTTTTGGGTTCTTCAGTGTAACGGTGGTTTTTCCTTTCGCCTCCTCGTTAGCCATGATTTCGTCTTTCTACGATCTACTTTGTTTGATCTTTTAAAGAAATTGCTCCAATGAGTTGATAGAATGTTGTGAATCTCGAGCCAAGTGACCGAGTAATTTATAAACTTCTTTCGCTAGGCAGTGCGTGGGTGTTCCTTATAGCGATACGATTGGTCGAAGTGGGACATCCGGTTGGTGTACTTTCGGGAGTTCACAGAAGCGCAATATTGTGCTGTCCTACGGTTTCATGCGTCTTTATTTATCCGCCTTGAAGCAGCTGTTCCTTTCCCAATTGCTCAACACTCTAGCGATCTTGTTTTGTCTTCTTTGTTGGGTCCGTTTTAATCCACCAATCCATGTTGTTGTCTCCCAGTAACTGTTTTGCCTTCGTTGTGTAACCCGTCTTGTTCCTTATAACCGTCAATTTTCCGTTATCTGCCGGGAGAACAATTACGTTCTTGTCATTTTGTCTATAACTCGTAGTTCCTTTTTAATGAAAACATTTTTCTCTTCTCTTCTGCTCAACGCAGCAGTCTTGTCATCTTTGGTATCTCTGGGGATGTTATTTGTCTTCATGGAAGACTCCAGTGCTGGTGTGAAGTCTAAGCGATTGGCATCAGCATGGTTTAGGTTAAATCCTTGAACTAGCACTGGATGTTTCGGCGTGTGATAACACCCGACTGGAGATTTTTTATCAAATGTGGTGATCCCGGTTCTCTATTCTGCAAAGTTATTCTACTCAATTTCCTCTAAGGCTGTTCTCTTATGATTGGCGTCATACTGTTATTTCCTAATGATATTGCTTTTCTAGCAATCATTAGCCTATCACACTTGGACAAAACTGCTTCTCTCTATTGATAACCTGTTGATATTTGGTCAATTGATTGTGTGCATCACTGATGAGTAAATGAATCATTCTCCGACCATTCTGTTTTACCAGAACGCATCCAGCTCGACAGCTGACCGGTGATCTATACTGGACGCTCACAGGCAATACATGCCTCCTCAAATACTCGTGAAGGAAGAACAGCCGCTCTCTGGTGGAAGATTGCCGGGTGGGAAATCTTTCTCTACTTATCATCGAGCGTTTCAGCCCGTATATGTTGGAAATGATTGTTTTTCGTGTGTTCAGATCTTCCATTGCTCTTCACTTATTCCACACAAGACATGCTGTTTTCCATGTTATTGGTGTTGCGTTGGTACTGCGCCTGTTTGCAAGTTCAGAATAGGATTTGGATAAAGTAAGAAGCCATCTTCGGCTGTCCTCAGCATTCATTTGCTTGGCTTCTCTGAGAGACTTCAACGCACCACGCCGGGGCGAAAGAAGTTCAGACCATTGGTGAATAACTCCGGTATACTTCAAGGAGCAGTTCTTTCTTCATACTTATAGAAGGAAAAACTTGAAGCCGCTTTGACAGAGTAACCAACATGAAGAGTGGTGGTGGCCAAGTAGTTAGGTTACCAACCAGAGTGACCTGGGTGTTCCGGGTTCAAACTGTCCATCGCCGCCCGTCTTCCTCATATCTGTATTTTCCCCAGGCAGCCTTTGTATGGCCACGGCCCCCTTTCCTGAAAATTAACTGTGCATTTGTACACTTAATAAACAGAAAAAGGAAGTAAAAAGACATTTCATTTGTTTTCAACATCTCTTTAATCCCACCGTAGTTGATAACCAATCTGCGTGAACGTCATTTGAATGCATGTGAAAAGTTGCCACACACTCCAAGGATCCTTCACCGATGTTTGGCCATTTAACTGAAGAACGATCATTCTACCACCTAGCTTAGTCAGAACTTACGACTCTGGACCTATATAGTTCTCTATTCCAGTCCTTGGAACTTGGAATTCACTTCTACGAACAACCGCGAGAAATCTTGATCGTATGATGCATATACGGGAAGGACTGTTGCATACTCCCATGATGCAACAGTAGAACCATTCCTACTGTACAGTAGACAGACTTCTTTAACCCTATCTAGTTAACATTCGCAGCTATTTCTTTAATCTCATTCGTTTCTTTAGTGCTGGGTCAACCGAGGTAGACGTTAAACAATAACCAGGAATGAAACAAAGACGTGCACAGCTATTCAAACAAAAACGTGTCGTACCGGCAGCGGCTCGATTACTGTACGGTGTACCCCTATCAAACAAAAGTACTTCCTCGCAAGAGAGCGAAAACTGAGTAAACCTTACGCGTAGTTCACCAGAGTCATACCACATAAGAATTTGTCAAACGGGGCTTCAGACGAGAAACCTGACTCCCAGAACTTTAGTAAGACAAGATTGACAAGAGACAGTGAGATACATGAACGAGCTAGAGCATCTGTCCACCCATTCAATCAGGTATTATTTTCTTAGGAACGCAGCGAGATATGAGAAGTGTGTTGGTGTGAAAAAAACAGCACAGACATGACGAATCAAAGCAATGAACGGAAAACGGTTGGCACACGCCGCACGGGGATAAAGGAGAGGGGCTGAATGGCGAGCAACGGACGAGGTGATTTGGGTGGATAGACGTCAACTGAATCCGAGGTGCATAGAAATCGAGTAGTCGTGCAAAAATGGCCATCCACCACAAAAACGCTCGCACAAGACGGGATATGCTCAAACGCAGGCACTAATACGGAAAGACCGGAAAAGAAATGAAGAAATGTCCTGAAGATTGTGTATTTGTGGTTAGGTTGTCTGGTCTACACAAAGCATCATGTGGTGCGAGTGAAAACGGGGCGTGCGCAAATTTGTCAAAGAAGAAATAGTAAGTGAAAAACGCGTAGAGAAATAAAGATAAGATGATTGTCTGGATCAAAACGTGTTGGAACATACAATAGGTGGGAGTCTGATGTGGACAATAACACCCAGACCGATAAGGAGACAGTCTCGATAACATGCTCGAAGATCAAGACGATTGTGAGGCAGACGACAACAACAATGACGGAAACCATAACAGAATTAATGGAGATAAGGACAACAGAAATGGCCGGATGACAACGATAAAAAGGCAGAAGGGGCTGAATTATGGCTTCAATAGATGGTTATTCTCCTTGCGAGATGTGAATCTGGATGCTTGGACCCGGATGAGTTGGAAGGGAAACGTGTGTGTGTGCCGGAGAGAGAGAGGGAGGTGGATAGTGAACTCGGACTGGAGCGCGTGATCCGGGATAATGTGAACCCGAACTGCATCGAAACCTCACCAAATCCCCACGTTGTGTTCAGATGACCGAAGTCATCCTAATCGTAGTCAATGCGACGGGTGCAAGACGTGGACGGTCACGAATATGGCTGAAAGCATAGATTATGAAACGACATTTCGATGCACTTTTGATACGTCCAAGCCCGCATAAAAAATAGGAAAATCCTACATATAAAAACATGCCATTCGAAAGAGAAGGGGATTTGCAACCAGTAAAATGAAGTGGAATTACTGACCGATTTATTGGAAGAAAAACGGGTTTGTGGGATGACCGTGGAGAGCACGTCAGTGCATGTATGTGGTAGAGTTCACACGTGCGGGTGGGCACATAAATGCAGAGTGCAGTCGGTATGTTCATGCGGTTAGAACAATTATAGCAGTCCCAGGGTGGCGAACAGGCAAAAAAATCGATTACAATATGGGTTACATCAAAACACAGGCACGTGAAGAAAGCATGGGAAGCGATGTATTGCAACGTTAAGAGCACAATCAACTGCTTAGAATGAATAAAAACAATGAAGAACCGGAGGACAGCGTGGTAACGATTGAGCTGTTCAAACACGCTATCCATTAAAAGGAATTTCTCACTCATGCGGCAACAAAGCGATGGGCATGACCAGAATGAGCCCCAGCAAGTAGTACAGATAGACAAGGAGTAAGTGTTGTTTGTTCATAAATAAATGACTCACCTGCAAAGTCAGCTCCGTCGGGAGCAAAGCATAATGGAACACAGGTACCGGGAAATGGAACAGGGTCCTTTGAAAACCGTACTGGCAGCACGAAAGTTATAAAGCAGATAGCATGCACACAATACAGGGGACTGGAAGACCAAGAGTGATGAAATGGAAATTTCTGAAAGCGAGCAGGGTGATAATCAGAAGAAAAGATGATCGTGGGCATTTCAGGTAAAGCCGTGTGCACAACCTGCGACAAAGGTGAATCCCTAGCCACCACTTCACTGTCCACGTCTACCGTTTTATCGCCATTGCTATCTAGACGACGAGACGAAATTATGACTTAATCCTCTGATTCAATGCTAAACGAAGAGAGGATGTACAACAGAGCACAGTGACATCATAAGCGATCGGGTCGAAGCGGGAATCGACTAAAGGGGGAAGGGACGACTTCACGAAACAAAATGGGCAAGAATGGAGGCCAGATGAGGAAAAACCCGTTGGCGATGAATGACGAGTAAAGCGTAAATAGGTGGAACGTGAAGTCGGATGGTGGACGCAATTGGAAAAAAACGGAAAAGAGTCGGGTGTGAAATCGACAAAATTTCGGTATATTATTTCGAATTGGCAACATCTTTCGAGGCGTTCCCGTCGTTGATTTTCACGAGCTCTTCCATGCACTTGATGCGCCGCTCATGACCCTTGATAATTATTTTCATTTTTCGCATATCATCCAACAGCTGTTGCACATCGGCTNCATCGGCTGGATTGATACCGTCAGGAGCGGGCACATGAGTACCGTTGGTGTTCTGAGATGAAAAACCGGAGAGAGCACAAGGCAAAATGTAACGCTGATGAAACATGATCAATTTATCACTGGTACACTGAAACGAGAAATACTATCAGAATTATTTATTTCAACGCAAGTCAATACTGTGTCATATCAACTTTGCTACCTTTATAATAATAGGATTATTGTGATTAGGCGCTCAATGTACATCCAATGTAGGTGCTCACTAAGGGGCAACTTGTCTTTGAAATGAACAATGTCCAATGCATTAAACCGCGCACATTACACGGAAGCCATTTTGCTGCGCATTGTGTTTATTTATATTTTCACATGTCTGAGTTCGGGTTGTGCGTCAAACGAATCACGATGAAATAATTTTTATAAAAAAAGAAAAAAGGTTTATGATTTGCTCGAGGACATTATACTGTTAGGTTGCCCAGGTGAACGGTGAATTTTCTTAGAGAGTCCACAACCGAAGTCCTTGGCTAGCTAAAGTCTGACCCGCAAGGCAGCGGGGGGGGGCGGTGTCCAGTTCATCGGATCATAATGCCAAAACTAAGGGAAGCGAACAACTGGTGTGGAGACATCAGAACCAACAGGGAAAAGAGATAAAGAAAAAAATCATGGACCTGATCAGCTGTACTAATTACGGGATATAGATAAAATAAAAGGTTCAATGATAAGTATTCGAAAATACATCATCAATACTCATCATCTAGATAACCAAATATGATCACAAGTGGCAAAGGGGAGATTGAAATGTTCAAATTATTGTCAGGGTGAAAATAGCGAATGCATGAAGGTATATGCACGGGTGTCACCATTTACGACACTCAGTCATATCAACTAGCTTTTTTATTACACATCTAAGTGTGATGAACATCAGGCGGGATAAACCCCACAGTCAAGAGGGCCTGCTGTTCAGTGGTGGAAACCGGCAATCTAGGCCCCAGGACCTTCAGAATTGTGCCTCATATCCCTATTGAACACCTAAGCTTAACGGAGGACGCACTCGTCAAGATACTCGTCAATAAGTCCTCACAGGTGAGCCACGCAAATAACGGTCAACTCAAGTCTGAATATGTTCTTTCCCAGACGGAGAGGAAAAACAAGTGCATAAACACACAGGATCGCATACGAACGATTCACGGTAGGAACGGTGTTCCCGTGACCTGAATGTGAACACGATCCACGAAAAGATATTTTAGTGCTGGAGCGTGTGTGACATTGCACGAGAAAGATGGTAACAAACTGGTAGGGTGGGGCTATGGACATCAGATGACCCGGTTTGAGCGAGAAGAGAAGTGACGTGTGAGGTTCAGGTCACTCAGAAAGCAAACCCTCACATACATGTTCTGCATGCAATCCTGCGGGCTTCAAGCCAATTCATCGGTATCGATAACGTTATTGGACACGCGAATACTATACACTCCTCGGTCAATTAGATGAAGCAACTCAACTTCAGGAAAAGCAATATCGATTGCGTTGCTTGGCTTCTCGATTGTTTAGTGAGTTGAAAAATTCAATTAGAGTATGTGTGGCGGTACAATTTTGGAGCATAACGGTGTTGCCGGGTACATTCCCAGGTTGAGAATAGGTAGGCTATTAATTTTACCATTATCTGTTAACTGTGTGAGCCCTCGCGAATGTACACAACCGACATGATGTGAGCGTCTTTATAAAATATTTCATAATAGGTAGTATAGTATTGATTCTTCAAAGGACTGCCTCTGTAAGAGCTGTCTATCCAGAAATCACCCTTGCAAACAAGGTTCTTGTGACGAAAATACACTTCAGTTTAAACAACCACTAAATATGCACTACCGTGCGCCGGTTTTGGTTGCTATCTTTTGGCTGCCCATTTGGATAAACATTAAGAAAAAGACGGGAAAGGTTGAAAGTAGGATCAAAGAGAAAATTTAGAAGTTCAGTGGACTTATGTTGCAGAGAAATTGACAAGATGCACGAGCGCCACTGTTTACGACACTCAGCCATGTCACTCAGTGTCTCTAACCATCGGGTACGATCATCCCGAGGTCCCCATCCAGGGAGCCTAACGGTACCTATGTGTACCTATGTGTCCTGATTAGGGTTTTCATACCCTCATGCCAGGTCTTAGCTTGACCACCCTTGGCTTCTTTCCAACTGCTACCTGTCTCGGTGAACATTGTTCGCCGTGGAAACCTGTTTGTTAACATACGCAACACACCCTAACCAACGTAATCTATGGAGGTCGACCATCTGCTCCAGTGGGCCACCGCAGTTACCTAAAACTCTGCGCCTGACCTCAGCACTGCTCGTCCGGCTGCCCCACCAGATTCGAGCAATGCTGTGTGGACAGCGGTGTTCAAACACCGATCACGATGGATGAACCTGATCGCAGTCGCCAATAACTAGATGATGCTAGTCACATTACATTCAAATCTTCTCAAAACAACGCACGGCTTACATTGGCTCGGTATAGGAAATGAGGAAATCGGAGGCCGGTTGGATTTGTGCAATGAAGCTTACAGGAAAAATCACACAATTCCTATGAGCATTTCATTGGGGGATGTTAAAAGGTCTTGGCTATCAGCTGTGTGTAAACAGACTAAGCCAAATACATGGGACACGCACCGACTGTTCCGCAGAACCGTGTGTGTCGCGGGAAGGGACTGAGGTGGCAGTGGTACTGGTGGAAGTTGGACGTGCTCGGGCTGAATCGTTGGTAGTCGCCCGTGAAGTGTCGCCAATGGGAGATTTCTGGCCAGCACGAGTGGGTTGCGAACTTGACAACAACTTGCTGACACGGTTTTTAGCGCGTGTTTTTGGGACGTAACCTTCTTTGAGTGAGATCTGTGGTGTGAAAAAGAAAAAAAGTAGAGTAAGTCGGTGATAATATGGTGATAATGATTACAACGATTATTAGAAGGATCATGAAGAGATCACAATGGATACAATTTGACAGGACAATGGTTGTGGAAGCAACTTTGATCTGCCACCTAGCATGCTTTATGGTTCGCCAAATTATTACGGTTAGTTACATGGACGAAAGAGAATTTCCAACTTCATTGAAACATGTGTACCACACACTGGAATGTGTTGTATGGAGCACATTAATAAAGGCGAATATTTTCTACGCCTGAAGTCCAATGAAGCCATGGAACGCTAACGACCTAAGCAAACAAGCAAAATCTTTCTTCATTGGAATTGGTGAACAAATCACTGCATAATTACATGTTGACCATTTTGGACCGCATTTTCAGGTTAATGGAAAAAAGCTCAGGGTAAATGAAATCTGACGGAAGTCATGTCATTTCATGGCAGCGAAACGAACAGCTGACTGACCAGTAACACGAGCATCAACAGCCCGGAGATGTGAAGAAACACACCTGTATGTGCGTGTGTGGTCATGCGAAAAAAGTGCACGACGATTCGCAAGAAAGGGAGCAGCACAAACGGTCGTTCCAAATGATTTGCTGAATGCTGCAAGGACGAAGTGGGGGAGGCGCGCCGACTACATTCGACTGGGTATAAAGCGGCCTAGCGGAGGCAGCGGTTGTCAGAATTAGAACCGATGGATATGCGACGGGCGGAAGGCGAGTGAGTGGTACAGAAACAACCCCAGGTAGATCACCATATATGGGGCAATGGGACGTGTGCACTGGTGCGCAAATCAACGTACGCAACACATACCTGATGTGCACAACTTTGCATCGGCATTTGTCTACACGTATGTGTGTATGCACGAGAACCGAATGTGTGCGGGTCACGAGATGGGACCCCGTAAAGCATGGATCGGCCGAACCGTACCAGCTATTGATCGATCGCATACCATGCTTACCCGTCCTGTGCGTATGTGCCAATCGGAGACCACGATCAACACATTTAGACAGCCAATCCAACAGGTATTGTGTCAAGGTCAATTCATGCTCCGAACAGCTGTTAATTGTGTGGGATAAGAGGCTGGGGGGAAAAGCGATCACGTGGGGGTCTTAGAAAGATGAACTAGACGAAAGTAAACGAATGACCTGTTGGTGCTAACTTCATTGTTTCCATCACCAAGCACTGTGAAAATACGAGTGGGATGCAGATTACCATTATCGAGAGATGAAGTTGTCTTACCATGCGGTGGGACAGGTAAGAAACTCAAAAACATTCCCACAGTTCAGGATCACCATAATTCGTAAATGGAAAAAAAGTAATTCGATTACATACCAGCTGAAAATGAGCAACCGAATTTCGCATCATGAAGTGTACTGGCTTATGTTGAGAACCACGTTTCACGTAAAATGGGTTCTCGTATTCAACCACGGTGTACCTGATAAACCAATACATCACCATGAAGCGGAGTGTAAAGTGGATCCCACTGATCGCTGCTAAAGTCACAATAAGAGCAAAGTGTGACTGTGGGCGTGGAGACTGCGGAGCGTCGTTCAGCATATCTTATTGACTTGCTTATATGGTTCGCATTTTCCTTTGTCGAAAGAACAAGACAAGGCTCGCAACCCATCAAAAAGTTCCAGTCACACCGATTTAGACAGAACCGAATGGTGCACTTTTATGTTAGTTTCAAATTAGACAACAGTTAACTTAGCACTGTCGCGCTGCAGTTTTAGTGACCGTTGATCGGCTAACCATGAAGAAGAAGGATAAAGATACAAATGCAGGTAAACTGAATTTGCAAAGAACTAAGAGAACGTGACATTAGTAATGACTCATTAGACGAAATTGTACGTTTCGCTCCGACCTTCTTAAATAAATAATTTTTCTAAGTATCAATGTGAGATATGCTTTTGAATTGTAATCTCGAGTATCTACATTGATTGGCTCAAAGAAGAGAAACCAAATGCAACAGATACCCTCAAGCAGGACCGGTTTAGTTGCGATACCTAACAGACTGAGGCATCAGATGACTGTCATAAAAAAATATGCAACCGGTTTGCTGAGTGTGAAGAACTGACAGTGGGGAGAAATTCTGCTAGAACCGTTTAGATGGAGGGGATTTCCGCACAAACGGGAATACTCCGTTGAAATGATACAATGATACAATTAACATCGTTCTCGATTTATTAAATCTTACGTAAAAGCTACGTCAAGTGTGATGATCAATTTGCATTCAGTCCTTCAAAATGAAGGACACCCTTCGCCGAACTCAATAAGAGAGGTGGTGACAGAACAATGTCACAGTCAACACATATCGTCACAGTACTGAATTTTGTTTATAAAACCTGTTTTGGTATATGGCCAATTCTTTTTTTATTACACACTTTCGTGAAATGAACAGTCGACGGGGAAAGTCCTATAGCCAAGAGGACCTGATGTTCAGTGATGGAAACCGGTAACCTAACCCCTGGGACTTGGAGTGGCGGATCACATAAGGCTAGGCGCGAACCGGACGACAGTAAAGCTGCCTACTACCTAAGTCGGGTGGCGGGGCTCGAACCTCGGACCATCGGGTCCAAACCACGCCTGTGACAACGACAGAACCACTGCGCCACCATCACCATTGCTTACCAGTACCGGGTCTGCATCTTTGCCCGCCATCCATTCTTCAGCCGTTAATGCCGGTGTGTCCCCGATTGTGTCCGGGTACAAATCGTCTTGGAATAATTCGGATTTCCGTGGCACGGTGAAAGGGATCACTTCGCATAAACCTTTAGTGTGCAACTTGTAGAACCGCGCGATCTCATTTTGATTCACATCCAGACCTCGTTTGGGCATCCAACCCATACCCCGTTGCGGATCCGAACTAGTTAGCATGTTTATGTAGAACACATATGGTTCTTCATCTGTGATTTCGAAATAACGGATTGTACTGTCACCCTGGATAACAGAAAAATATATATATGAATCACTGTTAACATCAAGGAGGGTGAAAAAACAACCTTTTTATGCGAATTAATATGGTGGTTTACTTGCGCGAAACGTTATTTTCAGGAATGGAGGCGTAGTCCTACAAAGCTTGTCCATAAAAACGGAGAAAAGGGAGAAGTTACGTAACTGATGCGTTCCAGATACATTACCCCGCTACCGCAGCCCAAATTAAAATAAACACAAAAAAAATCTGTTCCCAAACACGAATGTGTAGCTAGCGAAGATAAACTGAGCAAGTGCCCAGACGACATGCAGAATTTGAAGTGGCCGATAACAAATTCAAGTTACATTGCATAGAACTGATCAGTATAGGTGAGCATAGATGGACAA
This sequence comes from Echinostoma caproni, assembly GCA_900618425.1. Taxonomy (NCBI): domain Eukaryota; kingdom Metazoa; phylum Platyhelminthes; class Trematoda; order Plagiorchiida; family Echinostomatidae; genus Echinostoma; species Echinostoma caproni. Next base: position 120,497 of record UZAN01039563.1, read on the forward strand.
TTTGACCGTTATCTCGAATGACTTTATTGAAATTAACTCGAATCCAACCACGATAACTTATGCATGTGTTTCCGTTGGTGTTCCAAACGCACGACACGACGACGACCAGCAGACCGATACAGCTTGCCTAACGGCCTTTCACAAAGCTAGAACCAAAACCACCACACAACATTATTCACCACTGGTCGTTTGTAAAGAATACTCTGAATCACGTTGGTTTCGTTAGTTGTGGTCTGACACGTCGTGCCCCGACACCCTAGAGCTCTACGGAGTCTTTGAGACTTCTTGAGGCAAGTCGGTCTATTCCGATCAGCAGCGAGCATAATGAAACACGACACTCAAACTTATCGCAAGCCTACGCAGAGACCGCGAAATCTGGTGGACTCAAGGCGCGTCAGAGATGGAACGTGCTGTCACCATGAGTAATCCCCGTAAGCTGTTTCATCCCATCCGGGTCACCGATAGGAAAGTCCTCGGTGTGAGCCAAACGATCTGGGAAGCTGACAGCTCGCCCATTCATAATTAACAGTGGAACAGAGTTGAACGCTAGGCGGAGCACTTCGAGGCACCCTAACGTCACCTTCTCACACAGTTATTCCGGCACACGTCCCATGATCTGTCTGAACAAACCCACATCCTGAAGCGGAAAGCCGTGAGGAGACCCACGCCTTCGGATGCCACATAACGCCGGGCACCGATGGCCTTCCCCTGCTCTATTTAAAGATGGTGAAATAAAGCTTGTTAGAAAATTGGTGGATCTG
>UZAN01039563.1:121954-135866 GCA_900618425.1 Echinostoma caproni
CGCCGATTGTACACTACGCATGAAGAGCACACCCGTGAGCAGCAGACTGGGTTTCGCAACGGTCGTGCATGCATCGACCAAATCTTCGCCATCCGACAGCTGCTAGAGCACCGTCATGTGTAGCAAAGACTAACGATCATTGTATTCTTAGACATTTGCGTGGCCTTCGACTCTCTCGACAGGGCCGCATTATGGAACTGTTCGTTGACGGATGGAGTACCTGAGAAGTATGTGTCCATCCTCAAAGAGTTGTATCGTCATAACTCAGGTCGGGTTAAGGCCTATGGCCAGCTTTCATCAGCCTTTGCCGTCTTCAGTCGGGCTCGACAAGGCTGCCTTGTATCCCCATACCTTTTCAACACTGTCAGAGAGGATATTCTACAGAATGCTTTGTCCGGTCTAGCAAACGGTGGAGTAGAACTCCTCCCAGGCAACAGAGTCCTTGACCTAGAATATGCCGATGGCCACCTTGTCGGGTGAAAACTCACAGGCAGTACAACACGCTTTGAACCGCTTGGCGATAGAGTTATCCAGATATGGTATGCGCTTTGCATCTTCCAAGTGCAAAGTGATTGTTCAAGACTGGTAAGAGCCTGTGCCTGCACTCACCCTTTGTGGTGATTAGCTGAAAGTAGTTGAGAGCTTTACGTACCTCGAGAGCTTGATCACATCTGGTGTTGGTGTTGGTTGGTGTTGGGGAGATCACATCACGAATAGCAAATCTAGAACAGCTTTCGCCAGCCTGCGACACCGGTGGTGCCGCCGTGACATCCGACTGTCCCATAGGGGAACGGTGTACATCGCCGCGGTCCGTAGCGTTCTGCTTCACGGTTGCGACACCTGGTCTCCCCAGGCAGAAGAAGCTATTCGAATCTCTGTATTTGACTACCGATGTCTCCGAAGCATTGCTCGTTTTTGGTGGGAACATCAGCTGAGCAATGACGAGGTTCGTCGTCGTGCGTTGGGTGCGGATAGTCGTTCTCTAGAAGGTGTAATCGCTCAACACCGCCTCCGATGACTTGGTCACGTTTTGCGTATGCCTGACCGTCGTCTACCCTTCCGTGCTCTTTTTGCAGGCGCGGGACAATGCTTGGTCACGTTCATCATATGCTTGCCTATTGTCTGCCTCTCCATGCTCCCGTTGTACGAGCTGAACAAAGCTGAAAAAGCGCCGCGGCGATGAGACCATTAAATGGCGTAGAGGTATGAAGTAGCTTTGGCTTCCGTTTGTACAGCCCATCTTCCATGCTGGGGCTCAAGGGATGAGGATTGTGGTTGGTCAGTGGCGCTGGGGGACCTGGCCCAGAATGGAAGTCAGTGGCGCGAGTGCTGCACGGCCTGCCCGTTGAAATCCCGTGCCCCGTAAAAGCAATTTACTAACGCACAAAAATATCAAAAAGTATACGGTGAACCAAACAAAAAATTTTTATTCGTTATTCACTATATTTGTTTGACCACCTCTCCAGTGTTTTGTATCCCAACCCCCTTACCCCTGTTCTCTGGTACTGTTGTTGCATTGGCATGAAGCTTGCTCGCAATATACATAGTCAAGCACCTGGAGATACTTTACTTATCACCATCTCTTCTGTCATCAGCACCATTAGCGCCAAATCTCACTCTCTTCTTCCCATCATGAAGAATGGGCACTAAACATATCGAACAGGAAAAACTAATTAATTGTGTGATGAACAGCAGATGTAGGCACCATTGTTGCAGGGACCTTTTGTTCACTCACAATAATCTGCGACCTAAACCCTGAGGTTGAGTGGTGAATCACACGTGTGTTATTGAACCAAAAGACACAGGAGCTACCTACCACTAACATTAGGTGGTGGCAGAGTTGGAACATCAAACCTAAGGAGACAAAGCACACGAGTGACGAAAACTTCAACTTGTTCTGAAACAGTAGTAACTATCGTTAACCGCTTTGCATATGCTGCTGAACCTTGGAATGAAATGTTTGGTAATTAAAGAACGAATTCAGAACATAGTTAATCACGAACGGTGAGCGGGTAGTCATTGAAATATAATTCAGTCAGTACCCTCGCGAAAAATGAAGGGAAGCTGTGTGCTAAGATCAAGGATATGAAGAACAGCGATTTTTGATTTCATCGTATACTTCTGATGTTTTTCACTTGTTTTACGACTTTTTATTCTTATTAGGTTACGGGATTCCGAAATTCGGACCGCGTGGAGTTCGCGCCACTCCTTTCAACTCGGAGTCATATCAGTCTAGTACATGTATTACACAAACGACATTCAAATGGTAAACACATCACACGCTGATTAGGACAGAAGAGCGTGAAATCAGGTACGAAGTGATCACGGAATGGTACTCAAATCCAATTGAACAAAACTGATTTAGGGGGAATTAATATGCTGCTTGAATATGTTTACGCATGAATGCTATTAAAGTAGATGAAGAAAATTTGACGCATTTGGGTAAAACCACGCTGTTCAAGTAAAACATGGAGCAGCTGCACGAGCAATGCCGAGGTTAGACGCAGTTTTAGGTAGGTGCAGTCGCACACTGGAACAAGTGGTCGACTTCCATAGATTACGTTGGTTGGGCATGCGTTACGCACGTTACCAAATAGGTTGCCACGGTGCGCGATGTTTTCCGAGGTAGGTAGAGGGTGAAGAAAGGTGTCCATATAGGTCGCGTTAGGCTCCCTGGATAGGAACCTCGAGGTCACAGTAATCGGTGTGGTAAAGCTGAGTGGCATAAACAGTGGCATTCCTGCATCTTCTACTTTTTTGTAACCTTAGTCTACTGAAATTCTACATTTTCACTTCGATTCTACTGCTATTTCCCCTACTGCATCATCCAAGTTGGCAGCCAAAAGACAGCAACCAAAACCGACGCATGAATGCACATGGTTAGTGGCTGTATAAACTGAACCGGACTGAACTTAGGTGAAACAAAACGCTGTAGATAATTTGTCGAAAGACGGCCGATACTTAATTACCAATAATGTGTGATTAGATAAGTTCGCTTTGTACTTGAATTTATCCTAGAATTAACTAAATAAGACAGTGAATTTTAGTGGTCGGTCGAAGTCCATAAACCAATACTTTGCCTACAGAAGCTGCATCCTGGACCAACACAAGTTAGAGAGTTAATACTCTTTGGAAGCTCACAACCAATTCCAAGCCATTATTCACTCAGGTTATCAAGGGCAAAATCACCCCATGTTATGCCACGTCACATACAAATCGATGTGCGTGTTCCCATCCGTACCGTGTTGTATGCCCATGCCAGTCAGTCATTTGGTAATGGATGAAACTGAGTGATAGATTTGTATCGATCACCAGTGGTGGACAATGTACAGACATGGCACACTAAACGAAACACATGCACTCCCGGATGATGTGTTTATTCGCGGTTTGAATGCACAAACCGGAAGACAGACCTATTCAGGCGCACGCGCATTCACTCGACGAAAACAAATTCCATACGTACACACAAATATCGAAAAACGGAAAATTGATAAAAAAAAACATTCGCATCGGAACGTTCCTATGAGGCGAATTTCGGACAGATTCGGCGAAATTGGATATTCAGGTTTGCATTGGAATTTGAAATCAGAAAAAAATATGGCGAAAATCGGAAAAATTAGCCATGAATAGATAATTTCTGGATGTAACAAGTAGTCAAAATGCCAGCAGAATGAGACGGAAACTAAAGAGAAGCAGCTGTATTAACCCGGGACGACAGGTGCCGTCCCCCATGATGCATCTCTACCTTATTCTCTCCCTTAATTATCCAACACAAAAAATAATGATACTATTGTGACACGAAAATGAACAGGCAATTTATGAAAAGCCTATGTGGAACGATCAGGGGGCCACGGGGGGCCAACACATGTGCAATACGGTTTTCCATTTTTGGTGTATATGCATAACACCTAATGGTGTATTGTAACCAGAAATAACAGACAAATAGGCACAGAAGTGAGATAAAAATGACGAGCTCATTCTATGTATTTCTTTAACCTATCTGTGATCTGAAAAAATTCACAATCCTGTGTCCGATTACGTTTCATCGCTTCGGAGCGAAAAGCTATGCTGTCTGGTTTTGTGCCCAATTAGGCACAAGCGCACACTCGATAGTTTCGTAATGAAAATACGCGCGTTGTCTCTCTGTCTCTATCTCTTTCGCTGCACAGTAAGAACAAGCGAAATGAAATGCAAATCTGAGCGAGAATATCACAAAACTGGGGTGACTTTAGGCCAAAAATAGTCGTCGTCCAACAACACCAACAACCACGCATATACACACGTTCCAGAAAAAGACATTCATGATCGACAAGCTCGTGCACGTGTGCGTCTCAGTGTGTCTGTCTGCGTGCACGCACAATCGCGTCAGCGCAAAACGCACTTGGTTGGCATCGTTCGCCGACCCATTGTAAATAAAAATCAAACGCAATTTGGCAGGTATTATTGAATGTAAATCGAAAAGGATGTGGAAAACACTGTGAAGCACTGCCTCTCCCGCCCTCAGACGCCCATTTCATCAGCATAACCACCATTATCGCACAGTGAAACACGTTTATTTCATTATTCATTAGCTACTTTTGGTCTTTTTATTGCCTCGTTACCCAATCACTCCCCTTCCTCGTTTTTGAAGGTATTCACTTATTGTCGAGTTGTTGGCAATGATTCACAATAATGTGTGGAAGCATTTCGAAAAGCGAGCAGAGATTTCAGGTTGTATTAAGCAATTTTACGGTATGCTACGGAGACAATGAATACATGCGGTTAGTAAACCTAGAAAAAGTGTAAGAATCAAGTAGATAGCTAAATACTCGTGATCAACAGTCAAAATTTCAGCGAATAGCTCAGACATAAGTTGATATCGCGATTTACGAAAATCGATTATTTAGGAAGATAATGAGATAATCAACAGCCTAGAGATGCCAGACACACATACGTATGTCTGTGTGTGCATGCAAGCACCGACGATCTTACCTTGCCACACAGATAAATCAGGTTTGTATCTGGATCATAGAAAGGGAAGAGCACACCATTGCTTGTGTCCAACTCCTGAATATGCATCGGTTCTTTGAGATCACTCTGATAGGGGAACAACGGAAAAACGCAGAGCGTATCAAATAACGTAATGGAATGGATTTTTCTCAAAGGTTACGTTTATTATCAATGTACAATTAATGTCAATTTTAGGGAAAGGAATAGCCGAGTGAATAACGTAAGTATGGCCAAACACCCACTGACGCATGTCTCGATTGAGCCAGTTCTTTCACATCGACTGAATGAAATTTGATTTTCTAAAATGCGCTCAAATACGAACGTGCGTGTGAACACACAGACAGTTAGACTATTCTGCAATCCCACAATGATCGAACGCTGTTTTGAGTTGCTGCATGCATTGTCACTGGCGGTGTTTGTGCATCTAGAGACCGACTGTGGTATATGCGCACAACTAACTAAAATCACGCGCTAACTAAATCGCATGTAATCTACAAGTCGGTACCAGTATGATTCTCGACATTGCGTCCTAGAATTCACATCTCGAACGTTCAGTCACTGACTGTGTACAGTTGGACAGGGTCAATCTGAACCAGACAGTACTGACGGTTGGCAAAATTAAATTCCGCTTAGGGAAGATCACCTAGTGAGATAGTGAAAAGCCACCCCAAACTAATTTACTCAGGCCAGAGTAGGTGCGACGCTTAAACTCATGGTATTCGATTATTCGTCATTTGACTTTTACACTCATTTGATCCTAACCGAAAACAATGATCTCTACGATGAAACCGGTGGTTAGATTCCTGTCAGTGAGAGAAAACCCACCGCAGGGTGTAAAAGACTGTACACAGTCAAGTCGAATATTGGCTTTACGCACTTCGATGGCCGAATATTCGCCAGCCACATAACTGCTCATGAAATTAATTTGAGATGAAAATATACGAAACGGTAACAACTGAACCACAATCAGTAAAGTTCACCAGACCAGCAAAGATGCTTCCTGGCAATTTTCCTCATTAATGAATTCCTTACAGAAACTTCTAGATGAATGTGTGCGATTCGCGTGCCAGGTACAAAGTGCCGCATTTTTTTATGTTACCAACACAAATCGCACAGAACTATTTCACCGCTCCGTCTAGGAAAAACATACCAATGTACTCACAATACACACGCCTGTTTTCGCATTTCATGTGTAAGTGCGTAGAATAATAATAATCATATATAAATTACTTGAGTACGAATGTCATACCCGAATGTGGCAAAATGAAATACACCAAGGAGAAATGGAATGGAATTAGTGAGACCGGAGTTCGCGAACGGATCAGAACTGTTCCGATGGAACAGCCATAGCGACTTGAAACCGAATCAAACCCACACAAAAATTTATCACAGCTTATTCGGAGCATATATTCACATGAATAGAACTGACAGATTTACTTCGCGAAATAAAATGCACCAGGAGTAAGCAGACGAAAATCAGACGCTTATGAATTTATTAAAACCAGGCACAAAAAACAGAGTACTCAAAAGTTAAGATTATCCCCAGAGGCCTGCAAACAACAAAAAGTCAATCAGTGAAAAACAAATTACTACCATACAGCGAAATACAGTGAGGCGAACTTCACTGATCACGACCAAACAGAGAGCGTATACAGAGGGCATATACACCTTTTCAGCTATTCGGACCGGAAATGGCAACAAAAACGTCGCTGATGTCGGGTCCCTAGTATTATCATTCAGTTGCAGTCTTCTGGATCCCAAACGGGAAGACAAGAGACACACACTCTACCTAATCTTCTTGTGCATTTAATCATGCCTAGTCTCCACTTCATCTGCTGAATTTCACGTGGTTTTCTCTAGCCCGGAACGGCTACAGTGAGGAAAATACGATACGGTAGACGACATTTGGACATACAAAACAAATGTTCTAACTAGCGAAGCCTGTTAATCTGAATTCGATGCCCCAGAGAACTTATACCGCATAAACTCTCAAACATATGATAGCTTACCTACAGATCACTAACTTATCGAAATAAGTGAAACTACGTTAACATCGGCAATCAAAAGCTTATTGACGATTCGACTGTCAAGTAGAACGGAACGAACGGTGGCACAACATGCATGACCTTCAAACTTCAGTGAAGCATTACGTCTACGCCAGAGATGTTTCAGACCTGCGTATATAGCCCGTGACTTAAAGGCATCAGCAGTTATTTCCTTTGCCGCGCTAACACCATTAGTCACGCAGCTGCCTATATGGGAAAAGTAATCGATCGCGACTAATTTTCAACTATTTAGTTTTAAAGAGGAACTAGTCGACACCCGGTTTTGCAGCATCACTTTACAAGTTGAAGGTACAAAGTGAGCTATGGATGAGGTTACCGAACTTGTTAATCTGTCAAGTGTGAGTTACACGTCATCCATTGATTCGAACAAACAACCAATGTCGAGGACAGATTTTGGGTCATACAGCTTTCAGTCAGCTGTCCATTTGATAATGCGTGAGCACATTCAACGCAAGTGGTCCACAGTGCTGCAATCTGGTACTGAACCACGCCAACGGTAGCTTACTGCTATGTGGTCGACATGAGCCAGCTTGCCAGCTGAACTGGAGTGTCACGTTGCTGTCCCTAGAGAACTTCGTCGGAAGTTAGTACTGGATAGGAACAGATGGTGGTCTGCGCAGAACTGAATAATTCAAACGCCATCATCTATTTGTTCGCAGGCAGGACAGAGCACAATGATCACCTAGACAAGCTTCCGAAGGGCCCAGTTTTCCGATCAGCACATAAAAGTATCATGTAAGCACAATTGTATGGGAACTTCGGTCTAGCCGAAAGAGTTCGACCAGTTTTTTATAGAACTCGACCTTTTGTCTATCGGAACTTTAGTTGGTCAGTGGATATGGTGAGAAGCTGAAATGTCAAGGGTCGAAAGAGGGGCAAAGGAAGAGAGCAGGGTATGGAAAACAAAGAATTTAATTAACATTGAGATACCTGAGCACTTATCGCTGGATGAAAAGGGGCAGCGCTGTCCTGGTTATCCCGCGTGATGACCGATGGAGTATGGAACTCTTTAGTTCAATGGACTGGTTCCGCTGGGAAATATGATCACTATGTACAACGATTAGGGTTCTCCTCAAAAGCCTTTAGTGCTGGGAACAACCTAACCGCAAGACATCGTGAAAAGGGGTTCCTTACTCTTCCGTCATTTTACCGACTGAGACACAACTGCAGTCGAACCCTTAACGTGGAGGACCAGGAAACTGAACTTTGTCTGACCTCTAATCTCTGACGTTTCGGGTATAATAAGATCTCTTGGTTTGACAAAAACCATCCTTAGTAGCTCGTTGGATCATAACGATACACAAACCATCACACCAAGTCAAGATGCAATTTCTTCGCGAAAAACAAAACATGCTAACTGCTTTCTGTGTTAGTAAAACAAGATAATTTGAAAGCGTGGTGGTTTGTTGGTAATGATTTATCTCTTGCTCGTTCCTGTTTCTGTGGCACGGACATAGAAAAAGATAGGACAAAACGTCAATCCTATCATTGTCGAAGAAGTAGCAGATGTATACGAAAAGACTGAACTTAGTGATGATTACATATTGTGTTACATTAGTAATGGTTATGTTAAACATTCCGTTCGACAAATCACGTTTATACATTGCGCAAGTTAATGAAGAGTGAGGAGAGGTATATGCAAACGTACCGCAAGCGTTGAAAATGTCACCATACTGATGGTGAGACTTAGGCAAACCATTTACCTAGCCAGACAAACAGTTAAAAATGAAAAATGCAAACATATCGCAGAAAATAAATGCTCTACTATACATCTTGAATAAAGGCAAATCAACAACGTTGTTTAGGCAGGTACTAAAAATAAAAAGTATAAAAATACAGCTTACATCCTTCCACAAAGCAAATTGTCGCTCGCTCATTGGAGAGAATCCAGTAGTGAAAACGCGATCTCCCTTGATGTAAACCGCCTCTTGTGGTTTGGTGCCCTGGTGACAGATCCCTTCCTGAGTGGAGTACGAGGATACCAAGTATATGATAGTTTAAACAACCGAAAAAGTGTGAACTCTGAACATCAATAAACTACGTACACCTGATGATTCTCAAAGGTGCGAAATAAACACGAGTACATCAAAACGGCTTTAAGTCCGTGCACATTACCGGTTATTCTTTACATGGTCAAACATTGGCGCTGGGGTTCAGTTAATGGAACCAGTTACAGATATGTACTAGTTTGCAAGTCCCTAGGTTGAAGCTTTATTGCTGTAAGCCTACTCCAACGACGAGCAGCTCCATCGCTATTCAGCTCACTACCGCACTTGGCCAATGGGCCACCACCACTATCATCGTACGGTGAAATAGGGTGAAGCGAACTTCAGTGATCGCTGTCAAACTCATTTTGACTGAAACGTGGACGTTACTCCTACAAGATAACTGAGAATCTGTAAGGCGAAAAGGGATGAGACCTATTTTTTGGGAAGGGAAAAGAATGTGTATGGTTAACACCGAGTACGCATTACATATACCTTTTCAACCATTCTCAGCGGAAATGACAACAAAAACGTCGCTGATGTCGGGTCCCTAGTATTATCATTCAGTTGCAGTCTTCTGGATCCCAAACGGGAAGACAAGAGACACACACTCTACCTAATCTTCTTGTGCATTTAATCATGCCTAGTCTCCACTTCATCTGCTGAATTTCACGTGGTTTTCTCTAGCCCGGAACGGCTACAGTGAGGAAAATACGATACGGTAGACGACATTTGGACATACAAAACAAATGTTCTAACTAGCGAAGCCTGTTAATCTGAATTCGATGCCCCAGAGAACTTATACCGCATAAACTCTCAAACATATGATGGTTTACCTATAGAGCACTAACCCATTTTTTCTATACCAAGTCAAGCTACGTAAATAGCGATAATCGAAAACCCCTAGTCGACTCATCAAATCAATTTCAAATTTGGCGCAGACGCAACATTTGAGGTCCATCATTAGGAGAATCTGGTTGTTGAATTTGCACTTTATGACCTTTTGTGACTGCATGACTTGCTTTCTCCACTGTATACTACATTTTCCACTGGAACAATAATCATGTTGATAAGAAGCAAAAGAGTCTCGTACATTGGCGGACCGGTAAATTGTTACTTCTTAACTCCAAAGCGGAGTACTCAGCAGAGATAGAGCGACCGTGGATGATAAACCCGCACCGGATAGGAACTCCTATAACAACGAAGTACTGAAAAGTAGATGGATGAACCCTACAGTCATCGATTGTAGACACCAGCACTCTAAGCTCAGAGACTCCAATGCCTCATCGAACCATAAGATAAAGCGCACGCATTACATCAGATTATGGAATGGTCATCGTTTGACCCAACGAAAAAACGGAAAGAATAATAACAGTGTAGTAGAATGATCATGGTTGAAGATACCAACAAACCGACCAACACTTACCACAATAATGTCTCCGGTTCGCGGGTTTAGTACTCGAGTGTGTCGATCTTTGCATGTGGTAACCAATTTCGATCCATTGTAGTTGAAACTGGCACACAAGACTATATCAGGAAACATGATTTCTACTAGGGGCTCCTCAGTTGCCACATTCCATATGTACACCATGTTATCAGCGCCTGTAACGGGTCACAGCGAGTTAAAGACGTATTCCAAGTCAGATTAATTCGCATATTGTGGGCTAAGGGATCAGATCATTTGCATTCAAGTGAATATAGAAGGTTTTCGCTTTTGATCGAAAATATTTGATCACAATATTTCGACGCATGAGAAACAAATGATAAAATTGTAGTATAAAAAAAACCATTTTAGAACTTGTAACTGTTTTTAGCATCTGGGAAATGCGCTGTATAGTTATTAGGGTCGGAAAGTAGGTTACAGATGTAAAAACGAGATAACTAAAGTATTGTGCCACAGAAATATCAAATGACAATCTGGTTTGATTCTAGTGGTAATTATATGAGACCGATAATGTAAGAATAACACAAGTAAAAGCGGTTAGTAATCTTTGGAAAAGGTCAGGAAATAGCGCTCGCGGTGATATCAAATAACCGATCAACAATATCCCAATCGCTGATTACTAAGTGACCAGGTGGGCAATCGGTAGTTGAGTCACGTTCAGAATCAACCCGGATCCGAAATTATTTCGAAACTCTGCACTATGTACTCGGATGAAAAGCATACCAGAGATGTGTAACTATGGGCAACCCTAGAGTACACGATTGCACTTGAACGTGGATGAAAACCGCCACCTTACCCGAGCTCGTAAGTAACACCAGCGGTAACTGGTTCATCGGATCCCGAAGAAGAACCAAATGCTAATGAAAACTGTTTACCAATCCACTTCACTCGCTGCTATTAGCAGTGCACGTTGATATTAGAATTTGGGTTCTTGTAAAGGGATTATAGAATGTGAGTAATGGAGGATTTGATTTGTTGCATATTGAAGTAGCCAGTTGTGAATGTTTCCAACCAAGTCATAACAGGGAGGCTAGTGATGAGATGAGCACGGTCTGTGACGGGCAACAGATGGGTTGTGCTATATCGTGTAAATGGAAAATGAAAAACGGTCTGATCAGCTGCCCAGTGACCGAGTGGGTAGCATGCTTGCGTTCTGTCTGTGAGGTCTCGGGCTCGATCCCCAGTTGGGTCGATGGATTCGCACTGCTGATGAGACCTAACCAGGTCGAAAGAGCTGTCTGGTGCTTTCTAACTCTTCAGTTCACGCTTATTTTTTATGTACACGACGAATTTAATTTTGAAAGATTGTGGGATATCGATGTACTGGTGCCGTAGACAGGAACAATATAAGCTGTTTCGTCTGATTCAAACGTTAGTACATCATTTTTTTCCTGTCGTGCTGAATTTCGAAAAAAGCTTTGATTTCAAACAATCAAGCAAGAAAAGAAATTTAAAAACAATAATACTACAACGATCGGTTTGCATAAAATAGGAAGAACAGATGAGCGAAGATAGTCAGCGGATATGTCAACACATACACGAATGGTGAGTGTCAAACAACGCGAGATCCTAATAAATTTACTCCTCGGAATCTGATGTGGCACGCCATTTTTCAACAGCAAAATTAAAGCCTGTCATTATGTCATGCAAATAGATCTATTGACACAGCAATCCACAAGAGCATTTGGTGCCTATCTCACAGATACCTCGGTCGGAGATTACAGGGCGGGGGGATCAAACAGTTGCCGAATCATTACATGGAATCGTAGAGCAAAACCGGGAACCAAAGAATACATTCCATCAAAAAACCCAACGAAAAACATTGGAATCAATGTTAGTTTTGCATACAAAGTGGAACCCTATGATAGGCACATTAGTTCCGTTGCATCCATCACATATTACGCTTAATATCCTGTCCAGCAAAGCAATTCGGTGCGAGTGCATGCCATTGGGCGAAAGTTCAGGATACCAGTTCGTGGTTGTATTGTGACTGGCTTATGCCCCAAACGGCCGAGAGCAACAAATGAAGATAGCACACCTGAATGTAACGGGGCACGCCTTCAGGTCACAAAGAGAAGAACGACTACGGTGATGAACCGTAACCAGGTGCGTCAGACTCACCGAATAAACAGCAAGGGACGAACGACGATGATGCTCAAGGGGGTGATGAATTTCTCAACTGACGAGTGAATTCTCCGTAAATGCGATGAAAATGTCGCGTGGCCCACCACTCAGTAAAGCCATAGCGGTGCTCCTTCATATCGTAATCCGAGGACAAATTGAATATCTTGGAGCGGCTAGATTCATCCGATAGATGTATGAACCATACACATAGTAACCGTCTGCCAGCAACTTTACTTCCCAGTGGCTGACTCCATAGGGTTTAGAGGTAGAGACTCGAACAAAAGCCGTGGGGCCTGAGGACACCACATTTCATAGCATTCTGAAGCGTCTCTGTGGATTATTTCATTTATGTCAAAAGTTTGTCAATTAAGGCACTCTGCTTGCTTCCACTGAAAGCAAACAAGACCTTATTATTCCGTTTCTTCGGTTTTCTACGTCTTCTTTGGAACTAGACAACAAATATGTCCAGTGCACTTTCAGATGAGCCTCCTCATGTAAACGGAGTGGCGGTTTTGTTCTCAAAAAAACGGGAATGACACTGATCTAAAGACGATCTAACCTGCCCGGTTGATTCAGTGTGATCTCTTCACGAACATCGCCCGTATCTGTTCAGTTTCCAGTCAAACTACGCAAGCGTAAAAGCTGTGAACCACTTTTCACTACTTGTCACAGCGTGTTACACGGTGGACCAGCTAAGTTTAGCAGTCATTAAAATCACAATAGAATGACAGTAGCCAGTAATTTACCTCTTGGCATCGCGGGCCACATACCCAATAGCAGAGCAATACAGTGATTTGGCTAGAACTTATGTTCCGATAAACTACTGTGTCCATAACCGCGAATATAAAACTAGACGCTTAGGATAACAACACCGAATCACAATCTAAACGGTTAACCATCAACCGCACATTTGTGGAGATTCCAAATAAATCCCAAGGGTTGTAGAGGAACAACACTTATTATACTTTACGGTAATTGACCCCTGGGAGGGGATAAGCCGGCTCTATGGATATCCCGGTTTGCAGATGACCACGATTGGCAGATCTGCGTATACTGTGAACCGGTCCGACTTTCCACAGCAACTTCTGTATGCGAAGGTGTTCTGCATGATTACATCATTACTCGGAAGAGCAGAGCTGTACGCTACCGAGTGCGTCCCCAGGTCGTGGATAAGGGGTCGGCCGTTATGTCGCGGCTAACCGTGGATAAGGTGGGCCTAGGCCCCCCGAATAAGCGGTCGCGGATGATCAGCGGCAGCGCTCGAGGATGTGGTGGGTTTACCTCCTGGTAAGGATTATTCGTAC
>UZAN01039564.1:9433-27649 GCA_900618425.1 Echinostoma caproni
TGTCCGGTTTCCCCAACAGACTCGTGCAATGCGACGTAGACAGCGGTGTTCAAACACCGAAAGTCTATTTTTATCCTGTTCTCGTAATGTCCAAGTCTCTGCGCCGTAAAGCAGAACTGGCCGAACTGCTGCAGCATATACTTGGCCCTTCACTGACAACCGGATGTCGCGACGGCGCCAAAGAGCACTCGCTTCTTGACCGTATTCCAGTTAGTAGCCGACTGTGCGCTGTACGTCTCAACAGTTCAGCATGGATCAACAGCTACAGAATGAACCATCGATGCTTGTCCGTCGTATCGGCGTATGCACCGACCAATAGCAGTGTACCGGAAATCAAGGATGAATTCTACCAGGATCTTTCTCAACTATTCCAAAGGGCTCAATCAACGGACGTTGTGGTACTTGTCGGGGACTTCAACGCTCAAGTGGGATCCATGGACGAATCAGAAAGGCTTCTTGGCGGACCACATGCAATCCAAGCCAACCGGACGGACAACGGAGATCTCCTAGTTCAACTCTGCGCGGATCACGGATTGTTCCTGAACTTATCGCACAAGAAACAATACCGTCTTACATGAAAACCACCAAACTCTTCACTACTCTGGACCCAAATCGACCACATCGCCATCAGTTCTCGCATGAGGGGATCAATTTAAGACTGCCACTCTTACTGGTCAACACCTGTGGATATGGATCACGCCTTTTTACGAGCCAGATTCTCCTTGCACCTGGCAAACAGCCGAAAAAATGCCAAAAAATGCAACGGATACCCACAATACAGCGTCAGCAATTGCTGCAAATCGGCCTTCAAAGCGGAATTGTCTGATCGTCTATCAGCTCCAGACGAAGGAATCGAGAAACATTGGAAGAACAGAAAGGAAGCTGTGCAAATATCGATAAAAACAACATTAAACCCTGGCGCAGGTTCAAAACACAAATGAGGGATCTCATCGACCTCCGCTGCCCTGCTGGACGCCCGCAGAACTCTCCCTCTCGATGCCATATATAACACAGTGCACAAATCCCTTAAACTCCAGCTCACCAAGAGTCTGAGGATTAAAGTGGAGGGTACAAAAGTGTAAAGAGATGGATAAAGCTGCGGTCATTGGTAATAGTCGTAGCCTTTTCCGTCTAAGTAGGAATACGGGCCCCATGAAAACAGGTGTAAGTAAAATAATTAGGGAATCTGATGGTACACTAATTCACGATCCACAACGCCGTCTTGATCGATGGGCTCAGTTCAACTGGCCCCCATCGACATCTGATCTTTCACCTTCCATCTTGACTGGGCAAATACTGTCTGTTGATGCTATTCCTCCGTCTGAAATGGAGAATTCTCGGGAAATAAGTTATCTCAAAAGGTATAAGGCCTCTGGTCCAGATGGGCTGTTTCCATCGGCGTTTAAAGATGCAAGCTCGGCGTTAGGCTTAAAGTTGACGAAACTCCTGGGTTCCGTATGGGAAAGGAAAGAGGTTTCAGCTGAATGATGTGAATCGGTGATCATACTGAGTTATAAGAAAGGCGACAGGTCCTCTTGTGAAGACCACAGAGGAATTAGTTTAATCAACATCATCTCTAAACTTCTCGCTGACATCATACTCCGTCGATTGTCTGCCGCAAGTGAACGGTGCATGTTTGAGAACCAGGCTGGTTTTAGACCCGGTCGAGGTGGTATTGAACACATCTGCCAAATTCTGGAGCATCAATATTCTTTTTGTGGGCCCGCCATCTCTGTCTTTCTGGATCTGAAAACGGCTTTCGTCTCAGTAGACTGCTTTAAACTCTGGGACTGCCTTTCCCTGAAGGATGTACTCGAAAAGCTAATTTCAGTATTGCGATCGCTTTATACTAATAGCAGAAGTCTAGTCCAAGCTTACGGCACTTTTTCGCCCGAGTTCACCAAGGAAAGCGGTGTTCGTCAGGGTTACCCTCTCTTTCTCCTTTTCTATTCAACGTTGTTATAGATTTTATTATGGGAACAGCCCTATCCTCGTGCGATAATAGTGGCATCCATTTACTTCCAGGTGGTAGACTGATCTAGAGTATGCAAACGACATTGTGCTGCTAAGCGAAGATGTCGCAAGCTTTTCTGGATAGCTTGAGCGCCGGCGTAGCTATGTTTAGTATGCACTTTGCACTTTCAAGGTGTAAAATGTTCCTAAAAGACTGGATTGGGTCAGCATCCAGGCTCACTCTAACTGGGGAAGTAATAGAGTAAGTGGATAAGTTTTGCTATTTGAGCAGCTAGTTTGCTCCCGGAGCACTCATCACAAATAAAGTGTCAGCTAGCATACAGAAGGCTCGGTTGGCATTTGCCAACTTGAGAAGTCTGTGGCACCATTGCGATATCCGGATGTCTGTGAAGGGTCAAGTGTATGCCTCGGCAGNNNNTATACGGCACAGAAACTTGACCATTAAGAAAACAGGATAAAGATTAACCCATCGGTATCTGAACACCGCAGCATTGCACGAATCTGGTGGGGCAACCGGACGAGCGATGCTGAGATTAGGTACAGAGTATTGGGTAACCGCGATCGCCCACTGGAGCAAATGGTCGACCTCCATAGATCACGTCGGTTGGGGCATGTGTTACACATGACACCAAATGGGTTGCCACGGCGAGCGATGTTCGACGAGGCAGGTAAGGGGTGGAAGAAAGCCAAGGGTGGTCAAGCTGGGACCTGGCATGAGGGTATAAAAACCCTGACCAAGGGACTGGGTCACATAGGTCCCGTTAGGCTCCCTAGATGGGGACCTCGGAATGATCGTAATCGATGGTTAGAGACACCGAATGTCGAAAATAGTGGCTTTCGTGAACCTATTCAATTTCCTTGCAACCTTAGACCATGGAGATTCTCCATTTTCTAATTGACTCTACTTTCAACTCTCCTATATTTCTCCTACTGTTCATCCAAACGGGCAATCAAAACACAGCAACCAAAACCGGCACACGAAATTGCAAGGCTAATGGTTGTACAAACTGATATATATATAAATATATATATATATATTAACGTCGTGATAGGCTTTCGCTAGGGGTATACACCGTCAGTTTATCAAAGTGGTTACCAATAAATGGTGCAGTGATTACTTTTTAAAGTAATTAGACAAGGAGGTGGACTATAATTAAACCTGGAAGAAAACTTCAAAATGTCTTGGATTATTCAACATTAATCTTGATGACTTTGACAATAGCTTTTTAAAGTTAAACAAATGGAAATATTCCGGTCGCAGCTGGCATGCAATTTGTAGATTTATTTTACTTTGAATCACACATAGGAACAAGCAGAACGTGGTGTGATTGCATCCAGTGCCGGAAATCATGCACAAGCCCTGGCCTATCACGGAAAAGAGCTCAACATTCCCGTTACAGTCGTGATGCCAAAAACGGCTCCAATCATGAAGGTGGAGAACTGTATTGGCCATGGTGCCAACGTGCTACTCAAAGGAAACGATATGAGTCAGGTGAGCGGAACATCTAGTTCTTTTGCTGTCAGTGAAACACCCCATTATGATCAATTTTGGTTATCTTAATTTCATTAAGCGTTTTACAATAAGTGTTTGGGTGCAGATCTGGTGACGATATTTTCCTGCAGTCATACTGATAGCTCTTATTTTTGCCGTCAACAAATCACGGTAGATTTCCTGTCTAAATAAAACTGCATCTTCAAAACTATTAATTTACCAGTTTCATCTGTACAGACTGTCGAGGGATAAAGAGACGAGAGTGTGTGAGGTAATTTTTGAGGAATCGTCAATATGCCTGTAAGATAGCACTTATCCTGAGTCATGCGGTTTGCAAACTGAGTTGAGTCTGAAAACATAATTTATAAGGAATACATAAATTTATTTAAGTTTTCATCGATAAGTATTTGTACCCGAAAATCATTTGCTTTAGACACAGGTTGAAAACAGAAAATACCTGAAACATCAACACGGTTTCGGTACTCCAGTTGGACAATTTCGGTATCTGAAAAAAATTGCGAAATTATACGATGAACTTCTGAAATCGTCCTGCAATATCGCAACTTTGTGTTCATTGTTTAAATCTCTATCTGGAAAAAAGTGTTTTAATTATTGAGGTACTGTATATCTTCTTGACGTGATAGTTTGCAGTCAGATTCAGTTATTAACTAAAATTATTGCTAAACAGTTTCCTCTGAATAGTTTAAGACAATCAGCATTACAACTGTTCTAGATTTAGTTCCAACAAAACCTTTAACATTTCCTACTATCCCACATTGTCATTCGCGTTTCAGTCAAAACCCTATGCAATGAAGTTGGGCAAACTCAATGATTTATTATATGTGAACGGGTATGTGACTATTTTATTCATAATTTCTTTGTTTCCTGCTGAGACGGTTTATAAGACTGCGTTCATACGGATCAGTTTTCTATTTGTGCAATGATTTCGTGAACTTGCATCAGTTACGGTCTATGTTAGTAACAAGTATAACCTCTAAACCCCCTTAAATGGTAACAGTAACACGCCCACAAACCAAACATTTTTTGAAATGGTAGTCTTCAAACCCAAAGGTAAGATGTCGTGTGTTTCGGAATGTATTGAGGAAGAATTTGTTATCGCATCGAATTGAACTCAATAGGCTTCACTGCTTAGAACACATTTTGCGTACTTCAACCGGTTGCCTACTACTCACAAGTAACAGTGAGTTAAATGTGAATCATTTATGTATCTTAGGTGGGTCAATTATAACTGTGAGACGAAGACAAGATTACTAATCACAACGGACAACAGGACACAATGCATCCATGGGCGAGTTGTCCGTTGTGCTTAGCGATCTTGTCTTAGTCTCATAGTCATTATCTCACTGACTATAAAGAGTCAATTCCGTTTCACCTGTTCGCCGAGCTTGGCAATTTCTTTGCAAACACTTCATCAGCAGTTGAGATGAAATTGCCAGTGTTTGTGAAGTTCGAGTGTTCTGATTTTACCCGTTTGTAATATATATATATATATATATATATATATGGTATCTATGTGTACGTGTGTTTACACGTGTTTTTCTCGACGGAATATTTTTGTTCCTTGTCGTCCGTTCTTGACTTGGTTTGCCTTTGAAATGGTGCTAAGGGCGAGTTTGGGATTTGTTCTTCCGTCTTGATTGCGGCTTTAGTCCGTTCTCAGATCACGACATGACCCTTTGTAGCGTCATTTGACCCTTGAGTTGCATTGACGTGTACACATCATCTAGTTCGATGTGCCTGTTTATTGAGTTGATTGAAGTGTGCCCAGCATCGAGAAATTCTCTGACGTATTTTGACCGGGATTGGTCGATGATTTTCACTGATTCAAAGTCAACTAGATGTTCCTCTTGATCTTCGTGGTGGGAAATCAATGATCGTGGGTCATGCCTACTGACTGCCGATTGATGGTCACTCATCCTTGTTGATAGTTTTCTTTTAGTCTGTCCGATACAATGTTTGAGCAGTTCTTGCAGTTTATTTAGTACTTGACATTGCCCTTGTCCTTCTCCTTTGGTTTTGATAGAAATCTCCTAAGGCAGGCGGTCGGTTTGTGGGCGAGTTAGATTTCATGTGATCTGAACAGTCATGCTGTGATTTCCGAAACGTCCTTGTTGTACGGCACGGTCGTTCTTGTTCCCTGTTCTCTGTCTGCTATTGGTTTCCTTGTTTGAGTCAGAGTTCTTTTAATGAACTTACGGATGTTGTCATTGAAACAAAATACTCCGAAGGGGTGTTTTTATTCTTCACTCTTGAGTTTTTCAATACTGCAGTGTATTTGGATTATTCCGAACAGGGTCTTAAAACAGCATCTTTTGTGGCTGTGTGAATCATTACTTTTGAACCTTAGGATTTGATCCTAATGTGTTGCTTTCCGGTAGATCGTTGTCTCCAGGTTTCCTTATGGCTTCCTGATGATCAAGATATCCACTGAATGTGTTTTTGATTATTTGTGTTCTTTCGAGTTCCGACTTCTTCAAGATGACGAATGTGTCATGGACGTTTCAGAACCAAAGTTTTGGCATGATTCTTGGTGATACTTCCCTCTCCAGCTTCCGTATTACGCCTTCGGCTATTAATCCAGAAATTAATAATCCCATTGGCGTCCCTCTCAGCTCTTCGTAGATTTCACCCTCGAGTTTGAAGTACGTCTGTGTGCATTGTTCCATGAGTTCGCAGTTGGTTCGGTGGGTGCTCAGTTATCAACTTCCACAACTGGGATCTTTCGAGGTCCACATCGACTTAAGTGAACAAAGCGGTAACTTCGAACGAGACCATTATTTCGTCTTCTTCGATGTTGACAATTTTGAGCTTGTCCAAGAACTGCCTTAAGTATGTGATGCTATTCTCGTGTCCTGTAATGATTGATTTCAGTCGTTTCCATAATACTTTTTCTAACTTGTATGTGGCTGTCCTGGGAGGGAGACTGTCGGCCTCAGGGGAATTCCTTCCTTGTGCACCTTCGGCAGTCCGTAGAATTATGTGATAACGGAGTGTTTGGCTGTCACCCTCCAGTACTCCTCTTTGGTTATTTGATGCACTTCTTCCAGTATTTTCAGTGTGGTGTTGATTTTGCTTACCCGTTTTATGGTGGGGGCCGTGTCAATCCTGCGGTAGGTGGTTGTGTCTTGGTGTAATTCTTTAGCCTTTTGAACGTAGTCAGTTTCTTCCATTACCACAGTAATTCGTCTTTTACCTGCTGAGAGGATGACGACACTTTTGTCCATCATCAGTGTTCCTAGTGTTTTGTCCTCGTAGTTTGATAGTAAATGGAGTTGTCCTTTTCGTAGTAGAGCCGGGACGATTGTTTGTCAGTTTCTTTGTTATGCATCATCAGTTATCGTGGACGATTTGAGATTTTGTTCCAGTTTTGTAAGTATTACTTAGTTGTGGCATTTCTGACGATGAGGTTGTCCTTTAATGAAGGTTCATTTTTCATCTTGTGTGATCACGCGGTTGAAGCGATTCGGACGCAGTTTTCCTTTTCATTTATTCATATATGATCAGCCAACTTGTGGTAAAGCAGAAAACTGCCACTTCACAAGCACTGACGATGTCACCTTGGTTGATGATGAAACGTTTGCAAACAAATTGCCAAGCTCGGCGAACAGGTGAAATGGATTTCAGTTCACCCGAGCTGTTAGAACTAATTTTCAATACATTGTTAATATGAAGAGTCAGTTATAGTCATCTGTCTATAGTTAAATAAACGGCAGAGCCTTGATGGACAATGTGAAAGTTTACAAATAAAAACCATTCCATTCTTTGCTACGTCTGTAAGTGTGCAATAAAGCTTAATAATTGGCAAAAGTTTCCTTTTAAGCACGTGGCCAGCTTCACTGTTACTGAAACTCAAGGATTATATCTATCCGGTAATTTCTAATGGAATCATTCATATGGATATATTTAAACTAATCGTTATAAAAACACTGAAAAATCGGCCCTAGCATCGAGTTGGCTGAGGTTAGATGCATCTAATCCGCAACACTTGATACGGAATGATCACAATGATTCTTGAAGACTTGTTCGTCTCATATCCACTCCCCGAGCTGCAAATGAGATTTACATTGCAGAATATATATATTCTAAAAAAGTCAACACGAGTTTCTGGCTTTGTTTCTTGACTGAATTCATTATCACGTTCGTTTACAGTTTCTTTAATTATTTGGAAAAATTGTCATCTCATCGAACGTAGCTGCATTTATTCTGCATGAATACTTTGAAACTTACACGTAAGCGTTACATCTGCAGATAACGATTTGAATAACAACCAAATTGCATACCTACTCTCTCACACAAACCGATTTGCTCTTCATCTTTGTGCATTCAGTATCTCCTTGAACCTGAATGGTACTGCGTATTCAAGCTAATACTGATATTAGGACAAACGATAAACATTTTCATTGATATTTGTTCTGACCTTTCTGGGAAACAGGTTGTACTAATCCTTATGTCAATCTGAATGATGTACTAAATATAAAACCATGCAGTAATGTAAACACTGACGTACTGCGAAAGACAAACATCCGGCTAGTGGTCTAGTTTCATTAAGCATTGGTACAGCTCCATTTTGAGGTGTGGCTTAAGACACGTGAATGCAATATGTTGAGTTTATCTAATTAGTTGTGAGAATAAAGGAAAAGAACCTGCCAGGAAAACGTAGTGATACAAAACGGGGAGGGCCCTTTTGGTGGAGATAAAGACTGAACGTTCCATACAAACCGGTGACATATTTCACCTTTTATTACGTAAATGCATAAAAAGTCTATGGTAAAAATCAACGCTGAAGAGACGTAGAAAAATTCACTTACGTATGTTTACTCACAGTTACACTAAACTCACTAACCTATTCGGATAGAATTTTGCTCATCCGGGTTGTGATTGATCTCTAAGATGTATCCAAAGATTTACATCAGTTGCAACGATGGGTTACTCTCCAGATAGGATCGTTTAATTGCCGAGTGAACCGTGTATCAAAATGCTGTATTATTTCTTCCAAACTCTTGATTTGTATATTTACTGTTTATCAAATTATCGATACACACCTTTTTCAGAAAAGTCGGGATAATACAGAGACCGGAGTTGACCAGGCTTCATTGGTCATTGGGAAAGCTAATACAAAAAATGGTTTCTGAACTGGTTGCTGGGAGAAAATAAATTGTTACTTTAGCAGTCTAAATTTAATTGGCTTCAATTTTATAGTTTGAGTATGGTTTGCACTAAATCATACGTTGGTCATTTTTCGGCATCAATTTCGTCTGTAGCAAATGTTTTACCCAGCTGTTTAATCAGTTTTTGCAATCAGAATAAGCAATAACATCTAAGAGCTAGTTCTTTTAGAGTATTTATTCTGAATCACAGCTTCTTCTGACGACTAATGGCCGTAACCGCAAAATTTCCCAATGAATGTGAAAAATAGTGAATTTTAATTTCCTTATAATACCCCCGGACAAGTTTCAGTTATCCACCTAGCTGTATTTATGATTTGCTGGTAAGTCAATGAACGCGTATCATTACGGTGAAAAACCGTAAAAGATGTTTTTGAGCCTTTCAGCCTGCGTCTAATCAGCTCAGTACGTACAAAAGAAGGCCCAATCCTTTTGAGTGCCATGCATCAAACACTGTTAAAGATAATATTGATTTTAGAGAAATTGAGGCCCCAACATTTTCTTATTAAATAAATAAGTAAATCAAACTTTTTTGAACTATTTGCAACCATGTTTTCCTCTACCTAGTTAAAACTGAGGTGATCCCAGAACGTTTAATTTTATCTTTTTCTCTTAACCGGAAAAACTTTTGATTTCCATTTTATCAAGATATGATAACCCTCAAGTTGTAGCCGGACAGGGAACGGTGGCCTTGGAAATAATGGAGCAGGTTCCTAATGTGGATGCTATTCTCGTACCTGTTGGTGGAGGTGGACTGTTAGCTGGGGTCGCCGTAGCTGTGAAGGGTATTAACCCGAGAGTACAAGTGATTGTGAGTTCAAACGTTAACCTTTCCATAATTTGTATTTCTTTCAAACAATTATATCGATCGCATCTGTTGACACTGATTTCGATCACGAAAAACATAAATTTCTCCTCAGTACATAATGCACTTAGATTATATATCATAAACTGTGTCTTAGATTGGTAATATAATCTCATGGATTTTTCGTCCCACACCAACGTTATCGAAGTTCATAGGAACAAAACAGAATTATTCTACCTAAGATTTACCCAATTGTCTGGTGGATATGAAGAAGTTAATTCACGTTCTGCGTCACTTAAACTTCTGATAGGATTATCCTTTCTACCTTGCTTGAATNACGATCATTCCGAGGTCCCCATCTAGGGAGCCTAACGGGACCTATGTGACCCAGTCCCTTGGTCAGGGTTTTTATACCCTCATGCCAGGTCCCAGCTTGACCACCCTTGGCTTTCTTCCACCCCTTACCTGCCTCGTCGAACATCGCTCGCCGTGGCAACCCATTTGGTGTCATGTGTAACACATGCCCCAACCGACGTGATCTATGGAGGTCGACCATTTGCTCCAGTGGGCGATCGCGGTTACCCAATACTCTGTACCTAATCTCAGCATCGCTCGTCCGGTTGCCCCACCAGACTCGTGCAATTCTGCGTAGACAACGATGAGCAATGGATAAAAATAGCTCAAATTGTACAGACATATTACATCATTATATTCCAGATTGTATTAAATTTTTACCAAGTAAGCGTGAAAGTGAACCATTTTTTATAAGTTTAGTTTTTAAAGATTTTGGGTAATGTACACTATGGAGTACAAAGTGCCGTTTAGCGACTTCATCCTTTTCACAGGAATTCATCAAGTTCTGATTTTGTAAGATGAATACCTATCATAAATTTGATCATCTACTCGAACATAGGTATTAATTGACTCACCAGTTTGATGTTTCTTATACGTTCGTAGTGAGCCACCCTGAGTGTGCATGAAAGATTATACCTAGGTCCTGCAGTGGTTTCATTTGCTGCTTTTTCACCATCCTTCGATTGAGCAATGAGGATGGAGTACCTGAAGTCGTTTTAGGATAAGAGCACTATCAAAGTTAAGTTACAGAAATCGAGTAAAGTAAATCGGCACACAAAGTGAATAAATCAACGAGGACCCAAATGTATCACCTAATGTGTTCCGCAGTTGATTAGGCAGCCCAACTAAGCACCCCTACTACGTAGCCTAATCCGACTTGAATGAGCGAGGGTCTTCTCACACACATACCAGGTGTCCGTTTGATTACTCCTGGTCTTTTCTCTATTCATTATCTGTCCCTAGAAGATCACGGGTCGAGGAATCCTATTCGTTGACTTGCACAGGAATTAAAGCAACCTGATGCCATGATGAAAACAATTTTTTAAATACTGATTTGACGAACTTTGTGTAATCGACCTGGTTCCAGAAATGATGATACCTGGCTCTTGGATCCTGAATGTCGGGGCTCGAGCAGTTGAGTACCAGGCTCTGATATAATATATAAGTTATGGAGAATACTCTATACTCGCAAACAGGTTGGATACACAAAAGCTGATCTTTGTTTCATTCCGACACCTGAAATGTTTAAGTTATCCATGAGAAATTATGAAAACACCGATGCAACACGATAAGAACTTATTCCTGCAAATTTAGCCTGTTTGAATATTCCGTAGGCCTGTTTTATCCGCTTATGGAGGACTTGAAGCTCACTGAAATTATTCGCAACTTATTTTCAGGGTGTTGAATCTGATCGTTGTGCTGCGTTCGGTGCTTCAATGGCTGCGGGAAAGCCAGTTAGTACGATCTGCTATCCAACGGTTGCAGACGGTGCGTTATTTGTAACAAACATAAATCTGTCTATTTCATCCTTAGTATCTTTCAATGTAATCTCCACATCCACGTCTTCTAGAGTTATGGATTACATGGGCAAAGTAGTATCTCAATAAGTTCAAAAATCTTTAACTTTCCTAATTTACTTGTTAATATTGTTTGAAATTCGAAAAACGAAGAGCTTGACGAGATTCAAGCCATATAATTTTGTACAATGCATGATTTAGCAACCGAGCACCACGGTCAAATCGCATCAGTAACCTTTTTGCACTTGATCACCCACCCAACATAGAGAGGAATATGAAACATACTGACCATGACGTAAGTTGTCTTTCCTGGTCTATTTTACCTAAAATAAACCGGAATTCACCTGATAAATCTGAGGCTGAAATAATTTGCTGAAAATAGGGTGACATATACCTATGTTTAACCCTTTGGACGATCAAAAGCTTCGGTACATGTCCGAACAACAATCAAAACTATCGATATGACTTTGTAGCACAGATGCTGGAGCGTTTTCGTACAAAGGTGTTGGTAATGTACTTGTGCAGACACGAAATCCATGAAATCCACAGATCTTTCTACAATTTAAACACGAGCAAAATATTTTTCTCCATTATCTGCAGGAATAACATCTTTTATCCTTTTAAACAGTAGACCAAGGATAACTGATGATAGATTAGGAAATTTACGAGTCGTTCCTCAGACCCTATCTTGCATACAATGGGAAGTAATATGCTCGTGTTTAATCGAACGCGGCCAAGTTTACAGTAGTTACTGAACAAACGTTTTTGATAAGCCTATCACAACTAGTTAGCGACTAAATTACATTATCTGCCATTTTAGCGGTCAGTGAGATAGACATTTTATTGTGTTACTCTTGCTCTTAATTTTTTAATAGGGGAACTGAATGGTGGCCTCCTGACCAAGATGCAAATTTGAAATTGAAATCCCGTGCATGAATAAACTTATGCCATCCATGAGCACTTGTTGAAAACATATCTATCAGATCGTTTTGTTTAATACTCAACAATACGGTGTGTGGGATTTTACGCCTGGAACATTTCATTCTTCGGAAATATTAGGATGTGAAATTCTTAGTGGTATTCGAATTTTCACCTTGAAAACCGAAGTGTATCGCAACGTTTTATTGTATCGCGCTTATCAGTGATCTGGTTTGCAATAACAATTTCCACTTCGGCCTGATCTTTTAGGTTTGGCTGTACCCAATATCGGCTGCAATTCATTACACACTTGTCTTGGTTTGGTTGATAAGATGATCAGTGTGGATGAAGCGTATATTCACCGGGCCATTGTAAGGCTGCTCGAGGTTGAAAAGTGTGTTGTCGAGGGAGGTGGTGCAACCGCTCTAGCCGCACTGATGGCTGGACTTTTGCCAGAGCTTGAAGGAAAAACGTAAGTGCTCTACTAACGTATATGTAATCACAAGTTCAATGGCACGTTGGGGATAACCCTAAGAGTATCAGAGTCCCATAGGCACCAAATAAGGTACAAATCACCTGATAGGAATTTTGTTTGCCCTAGAAAATGGTACGATGTTTTATCACAATTATTATTCTTCCTCTTTATAGGGATATAACTGGTAAATTGATGCAATCCCTTGATGGATTTCACTCGATGACAGGGTACAAAAATATTGTATTGAGAGTCAATTTTCTTATTAATTTACTCAATATATCGTACTTTTCTTACAAAGGTTCATTGAAACCGGTGTTTTGCATCAATAATTCGTTTTCTGCTGATGAATCAGAAAGCAACACAGAAGAAGTTTTCGAACATTGATTAATTTCTAACTGCTTTGTTGACCTTTGTGAAGTTATTCTCGCGATATTTGTGAACACCGAGAGTTTTATATTGGGGCAAAGTGATTTTTCAGTGGAAATGGACACTTGTTTTGGTCGGAGCTTAACACAATTGGGGGCATAACGCAATAATAATTCAACAAGTTCACGCTAAATGTTTCACGGTTTTCGGATGCCATTTTTATTTTATTAGTTTTATTTTAACTATTTGATTTGATCACTTTGTGAATAGAACCTCACATAGCAAACTAATGTCTCTGAGTGACAAGATGTTTGTTAATTTTTTACGCTCTCTACATTTTTTCGACCACGGTTCCCTTGATTCATCTCAAAATAATTAAAAAATGTTTACGAATTTGGAGTACATTGTGATTTCATTTTTCCATCCATGTAGCGCCTTATGGTTGTCTTTTTTGCTTTTTTAGCGTGGTTCCCGTCCTCTCAGGTGGAAATATTGATACCACTTTACTGGGGCGTGTCATTGAGCGGGGTCTGGCGTTTGAGGGACGCATGTGTCGATTCCTGGTAATTGTTTCTGATCGGCCTGGAGGTATCGCTGAACTTTGTTCAGTGTTGCGAGATCTTGGCGTCAGGTATGCGCACATTTGCTTTAATCTGTAAGAAAAACTGCCAAATGTATGTTTTCCGTACCCAGATTAGTCGATTTTTGCTTTGCTCACCCCGGTGCAATAAACAATAGAAAGAGGTAATCCCATGGTCAAGAAAATATATTGTTTGTTAACGGCAACTCTATATTTAAGACCCCAATCGAGGAATCGTGCAAGGCACCAATAAAGTGACTGATGTATACCATCCGTGTGTTTTATTTCTTCCACTGGTACTAAGTTTTACCACGTTTAGAAACAAGGATTAATTATGCACCATGCTTTACATAGATCGGAATCATGAAACCTAGATTGCTATTGATGGCTGCAGTGCAGTCACACCAACCCTTGGTACACGAAAGAGTTGGGCTTTATATGTTAAGTTCAAATATCAAGAGAATTTCTGAGTATTCGCTGTGGATTATCAGTAAAAACTGCTGCACATCTACCTCTGGCGAGTTCTTGAGGATTTCAAAAATGATACGTTTTGGATGAATGTTATTATGATAAAGCTCAATAACAGCAAACTATCCAAGGCTTTCACAACTAATAGTCCAAGAAAAAGGATCCATTGTTAGAAAAATTGGCGTCAAATGGAAGGTTATGCTGCGGAAATCGAAAGAGTTGGGTATTGCTGTTCAGCCTTCCGTTTCGTGGTTTCTCTTTTATATACACAAGAACTAAATTTGAGACAATGTAAACGTGTTACAGATAATTTAAAGCCTAGTGGAACGGGCTTGGTGTGAACCTTGATAATCTGTGCATCCGGATAAAACCTACTTGTGAGGATTATGATGAAAACAGATCGGAAGATGGTGTGGCAAACTGTGGGGTTATCGATACTTTAAGCTGAAACAGATTATCTTGTTCGCCTGCGTCATATTTCTTGATATTCCATTGATTGCCATCAAGTTGTCTTTTAGTAGAAATTGTGACTCATGGGAGATTTTCAGAATTTGCAGAAGCTCAATTGATTTGTTAACTGAGAACTATTAGTAATGGAATCTTGGATCCCTTTTCTCAACTGGGTTGCATCCGAGATCTTTTATCTCAGCAAGAAGCAAACATTTGCCATTGGGAGCATAAATGATATACGCAAACTGTTTTGAACTGTGGATCGTTAGTAACTGATAGCTCAGAACTGAGTCATTGAATTTGAAGTATTTCAGTACTTCTCGGAACAAAATAAATGATAGTAGGAAATTGTATTCCACTGTGCACATTCCATCATGCACTACTGATGCAAACCTATATTCAATACGTAATTCAATTCCTGGGCTGTATGTGCCAAACTGTTTTAGTCAACTAGTAATTCTCGGCTATGGAATTAACATATTGTGCTTAGTGCTTCACTGTTTTACAATGAACGGGCTAAAACGAAAGAAATTTGTGTATTGTGCACGGGTTTGCTTACACGATAGTTAAATTTTCATGGTGTTTCCCACTATCAAGTGAGTCGCAATCTACAGATGATAGGTTTGCACCCTCACGCTAATGCTGTATGCTTCACACACTTAGACATTTCATCACCCTTTGCCACAATAAAATATGCCTATGGTCTGGATACTCACCGTCGTAGATTGTTATTGTTAACCACAAACGCAGTTATGCTGAATCTAAACATTTCGATTTCGTATACCTGTCCAAACATACAGTTTGTTTGTCGCACAGAGGTGTCTGATTTAGTCGTAGTGATGCAGCGCACGTTTAATAGTTTGTGCAGTGCATGGTGAAATAAACAGACCGAGAATATCAGCAAAGAAACGAACCCATTTTTTTATCCCAAGATAACAGATCTCAAAGTTCTGTTACTTTATCGCATTTCGGGAATTGTCGTTCATTTGCATAGCGATGATGATTTAGTCAAAAAGAACACCGAATCCGTAGCTCCCCGTGATTCTTTTACTTAGTGCCAGTCAAACTCCTGTCTCTCGCCTGGCTTCGATGTATGTGCTCAGTTGATTCAACCCCGAAGCGTTATTCTTATCTCCTTTGTTTTTCCTGCGTAGAGTAACAGATTCCATGCGGGAGAACTAGTGAAACAAAAGGTTCTTGTATGCTACAACGCATACTATCATAATCTGTTTTTGCGCTGCGTAACGAAATGTGGAGGCCTCAAACATCCAATGCAATTATATTTCATGCGTGTCAAAAATTAGGACGCATGGTATAACACTCGAGTAGAGAGGGAAGCTAGAGGGTACCTCCAAAAGATAGACGCTAGTTAAACGTTTGTTCAGATCTTTCGGTAGATGATATTACCCATTGCAGCATTCAGTCATAAAACGTGAAGTTTTGACTTTACCGTGAAATTAGAAATGTTATTATCAGCTTCAAGTGTTTCTTCACAGAAATCTGCTTATAAGAGTAAACCCCATCATTTGAAGTTTCACATGCTCGGATGTATGAAAAGGAATCGCGGAACTTCTAGTTTGTAAACAGAAATACATGAATTCTAATTGATCGTCATTTGCATCAGATCATTAGATCCTTATTAAATCTGCATTTGACTTCTTGTGTTGCTACGTATGAAATGACGCGTATAATACGGTAATTTAGCTTACCTAAGCTAAGAGCAACAGTCGTCGTTTGTCAAAAAGCCATATATCGCTTAACGCTTGTTCAACAGTTTCTTTCTGGCCTCTAACAGAGTTCTAATTCATATTTAAATGGTGCTCTACTTCTTTGTTTTAGTATTAAAGACATATTTCATGAACGCGCCTGGCTCATTTCGAGCGTGTTCAGTGTCCAAGTGAAATGCGTTTGTGAAACCCGAGATTCGGACCATGCAGCATTGTTGGAACGCACGCTTCGTGAGAAATATGAGCACGTCTTATGGGGGCCGGCAGCTGTTTGAGTTGGGCACATCTTGAAGATTCTGTGAAAAATAGTACCGGATGTCATCGGTTTGGACAATCTAATACCCCTGACTTTCAACTCAGCCGCATAGAATGAGCGGTAAAATGACTTTTTCCGATAATATTTTACCTAATTTTTCATTTATTTCCCTTTGAGAAATTTCAAAGGTTTTTAGTACCGTATTTTTAGATGTAATGACCTTTCTCTTTTTGCAAAGCATCTTTTGTAGTTTATTTTCATCTTGATTCAGTCCCGTGGATCGATCGAATATACACTTGTGGTTTGAAAAGTTAATAAACACTATTTTCAAATACTCGCTAATTCTCTAGTCTTTGAACTAATGTATGATATGTGCACAAAAATGATTTATGTTTAAATGCGGGGTTTAGTCGGGTATTCGCAATTCCTTTGTGGCACAATATTCAAAGCTGTTACCCCTCATTGCCGAGCATTCACCCAGCTGTTTATTAAGTAGTCATCATAATAAACTAACCCTCAGTTGATCTTCGAGCCTTGTGGAAATAGCTTGTGATTATCTACACCTTCACGCATGTATGCGAGTATTTCACACCGACTCGAGGACAAGTTTGGTGTCAACGCCACAGCAGTGGTCAGGGTAAGACTTAATTATCAGGGACGTAAAGTTCGGCTGCTTGAGAAGCCTCTTATTCTCCTAGTGTAAGCGAGGCCTCGTTCTTATTCCAGAAAAACTTCCATGGATTGTTTCTCTTGAAACAAATTCTGGGAAATTGTACTCCGTGTTGTGGTAAGGATGCTTCCACAAAACAGAGTAGGTGAAAAGTCAATGTATGATGCTATGTCGAGAATGATGATCAACGAGTATCTAGATCATCGGTGGGAGCTGCGAAACCCTAACTCTACGCTTTCCATAAAGAATCGATAAAAGTAGCATCCTGACATTCCGGTAGGGATTGTCACCAGGCTGATTGAATGATAGGCTGTATTGGGAACTCTGTATGTCAACGGTTGTTCCTTTTTAGATGACATGGCATAGTGAACAAAACCATCCATTGTACGTAAAAGTTATTGAAATTTCAATAGACCCATCATATTTTTTGAGAGAACTTAAAACCGCAAATATAGTGAGCAGATACATACTGTAGAATTGATGGAAAATTATATAAAACTGAAACCAGTCATAGCAGCAGGTTAGACAACGTTTTTCCCATGTCTGAAGTTATTTCTGTGTTGATATGGTGAATTCTTGAAAAAAGTGTAAACGAGATGTACTTCAAAATAAACTGCCACAGGCGGAAGCTTTTTTATATGCATTGCTTGCAACATGTCGCGTGAATGTCAGTTACATGTGAGTAATGGAGGATTTGATTCAATTTCAAAGGTGAAATTCGTCATATATATTACAAATGAAGCTTGAACTGAAAAGCTAGGAAGCATATAACAGTTGTTTCGGCCACCGGGTAGCCGATCAGACCGTTTTTCATTTTCCATTTACAAGCTATAGGACGACCAATCTTTGCGAGCTTGTTACAGGAAACAGACTTGCTCATCTCAGCAGTAGCCAGTAAGGTTAGGATTGTTTTCAACCGATTCATAACCCTTGAGGCTAGTGGTGAGATAAGCGAGGTTTGTGGCCTGTAACAAGTTC
>UZAN01039564.1:36034-66583 GCA_900618425.1 Echinostoma caproni
ATATATATATATATATATATATATATATATATATATATATGCGAAGCTGCATTGTCCAATTGAATCTCAAATTCAGAATACCAGTACCTCAGAGGCATGCAAACATGTCGTAGCAATACTTTGTTCGGTTCCAGGATTTTTCATCTCAGCTTCTGTTCAGATCATTTAGCGGATGTAACTACCTGGTTGAAGAGAGACAGAAATCCCTGTAGCTAGGATTCCGAATTCCCTGTTTTGAAGGATTTATCTGATTGGCACAAGAGTACCTTGTCACCCTCACCGCCGAATATTTGTTTCATAATTCTGTTTATAAAATGTTTTCCATTTTTTGGGCATTAACTTCTCGGTCTTGGAAGATGGTGATCACTTCCCTTGTGTTTTTCCTCCACTCTGTTCTGAGCGATTGTAATACAAAGCTAGTTGCAATCTGTATTGTGTCTGTTCAATTAGTAACATGTACTAGCGGAACGAAATTAGGAACGGTGTGCATATTAGCAGTCAGAGTTTTTTTTCATCATCCTATTGCGATATTTCAGCAATTGGGATATGAAGCATGAACAGTGACTTGGTTAGACTCTGCCACGTCATCGACCAATCTAGTGATTCGCAAGGATGAAATCAAAAATCATTCAGTTCACTATATAACACATTTTGGACCCCAAATTCAAATAAGGTACAACAAAATGTTTTAATAAAACAAATCCGTAACTGATCTTTTTCAGTTGAGCTTATTCTGTACATTTTTCCACGACTACAGTTTTAAATCTATCGATAGACGAAATGTAAGTTCGCTAGTACAGTTATAATGTAAAACCCAATTGATATGACCTCATTCAAACTGTGCTGTTTTCTCCAGTTTTTCTATCTAAATGTACTTATAGCTTAACAGTGTAAAATGATTTCACACAACGCTTTCTTGCTTTAATTTTTGTTGTTTACTTAATTTACTGGAAGCGGAACACACACCTTCAAAGGTTTATTCCCTGTCGCTGTCTCAGCACGCCCTGTTGGCGTCAAACATGATTGAAGCGGAACCCAGTTAGTGTAGGATAAAAAGATTTGTAAATGATTTCATTCTTGAATGTAAAACCAGTATCTGCCATCATCCGCCCAAATATGTTGTCTGTGTGTGTAGATCATGCACATGCTGCCCCGTATTTGTGGCAGAGAGACGATACCACTTCCGTCCGCTTAGAACCACACCCTTTGTAACTTTAGTTTCACGTCTCTAGTCCAGTAATCAGCAGTTGTCGGGTAGTTCTAATGAGCTAGATAATGGATCACAACGCGACCGTAGAAGAGTTCATGATTTACTGTGTCTCTGTGAAGTTCGATTTTTTTAAACATCGAATTGCGCGAAAACTGAGTCCGAGAGAGTTTGGTGGAACTGAAATATTTGCTTCCAGAGATAAACTTGAAGAGTGAGCACAACAAAGCTGTTCAACGATATAAACTGTAATTTTCAGCAGTATTATACCAGTTGAGATGTAGCAAAATCTTCCTAGGTAGTAATCGTGCAACCTAGCTTTATTGTACTCGCTCACTCTTTAATATATCTGTATGCATTTGGATATGGCCAAACACATTGCATTGATAAAAATAAGTGAACGGGAGGATCACCTCCAATCCAGACAAGTCCTACAGATGTCTGATGAACCTTAGTTTGGGAGTATACTCCTGGTGATATACATGGATGGATATTTAATTGGCTATGCATGAAGCATCCGACAGGAAAGTTTATCATGGCATCTATTTCACCACTGAATTGTGTCGTTTTTATAGGAGACTAGGCAAAAGTTCAATTTGGGAGTGGAAAACTGTACCCGAGATTGCAACGTGATAGAATATCATTATCAAGACCTCTGGTGTGCCCAAAAGGGGTTAATCAACTGATTTCAGCGTAAGTCAAAGTCAGCAACAATAATCTAAGCTGGTACCATCAATAATCTGGAAGCAGATAGTTGTTGGAGTCGTTTTTTAAGTGGAATGACTGTAGTTGTCAACTTGAAACTCAGATTCAATAGACCAATTGCCGTAATAACCTAATGTTTCTGTCGGGCTATACTGTCCATCTAATTTAACTTTCAGTTGCGTTTTACAAACATCATACCAAAGATTCTGACCACATATAACATGAATAAGTTTACAATACTTTATTGGTTGGGTTGTTTTATGGTTTTTGTTTGAGCAGTCGATTCAGTCAAGACAAACACCAATGTTCTGACTTTATCCGAACACTTGGAACATACGAAACGGATCTGTTATAAATATAAACTTCGAATTCCAGTCACATTTGTTGGTCAACTAACTAATGCATTGATTTAACACATTATGTCCTTTTGGCCGACCGATCCGTCCGAACTTCCATTTGTTCGTTTTGATCCGTCACACCCCAGTGTGGAATGGAGCCTCACGTGATTGGGGTGTATTGTCTACACATTTGACACACGCCTTCTCATGTGGTAGAAGCTGTATTCATGAGAAAATATGGTCAACACGAGAGAGAGTGCTAATCACCGCAACTAGATGATACCAAAACTGCATCTTTAAGATGGTTACAGCATTTCCTCCGAGAGTTCCATATGATAAAAACACTCATTTACTTCAAACTAAATAACTTCATATAGTGATTTACTTAATCTATATTCACTGAACTCCTTGATTGATATGACTAAGTAGCCTGTCTAAATTCAATCAAGTATCTCACAATAATTTTGCTCATACTGAATCCTAAGAAAAAATCTTGCTTCCGATGCATTTATTTCAAGTAAAAAAATGTATTCCTTTGTCTGAACAGTCCAACAGAGCACATTTCAAATAGAGCAAAGAGTGGTGAATAAGCTTGTTTTCAGTGACTCCTAGTCATCACAATGAATATCACAATTTTTATATAAGTATCAGTATTAAAGAATAAAAAACCAAACCATCGTTTTGGGAAAGGGAGAATTAACATTTGCGGATAATGCCGTCTTCTCCCCGGAATTGGGATTCTGATTATTCACATAATTGTTAGGTCATCCGATCGTTGGAAATACTCGGGATATGGGATGTGTGGGGGTAATCATGAAATATAAAGCACCTGCACAGATTGTTTTTTTGACTCACAGAGGGGGTTGTGCAGGCGAATTCATGCCGCATCCGCTTTGTCAAGTACACGAGATCGACCCTTCCTTGATAGGAGAACACGAATTCGATACAAGGGCGGAATGCCTCCGTTACATTCACAGTGTGATTTGTTTCAACTAGGTGTGAAACCACTGTACTAGCGAATGACCTAATCGTTTTTCTATATAATCGTGCCAAGTGGTATCCACGGCTTCTTTCGGATAAACGCCTGACTGTGCAGCCTATGTACGTTGTCTCAAAGGAACACGTAAATGAGACGGCAGAATACGGCAATTTGGCCCTTAGTCAAAAACACAATCGCTGAGAATCCCATATCCGGTCTGAAGATGGAATTAGCCCCACGTAACCGTTTGATGTTAATTCTCCATTTCCCAAAACGATCGTTTGGTTTTTTATAGTTGAGTACTGACATGTAAAAATCTTGATATTTATTGTGATGTGTTGGCATCAATACGAAATCCTCAGAACGAGCTTGCTCGCCACGCGTTGTTTAATGAGGATTTCACTCAATTTCGAAGAGCAAATGAAACAGCTGTACAGCGCTTCCTAGCTTCTCAGTTCGCTTTTTGTGCTATTTGAAATATTCGTTTCCAAACTAAAAATGAACAAAACTTTTAGAATTGTTTTCAGTGTTTTCACTTCCAAGAATGTTAGATAACCACTTCCACAGTATGATTAGCAGATTAACTAATAGTTACCCGTTGAATGACTCTCTTATTAATGTCGCTCCCCTCTCTTCTGTTTTGTTCATATCCTGTTGCGACCCAGACGTGAGACGGCAGAGAAGAACTACCCTCTGAGTGAATCGTTTACCTACAGGATTGTATGACGAAATGTAGAGTGATAAGCATGATCCGATCAAACAGCTAGTGATTGTCTTTGTCAAATTGTTCTGGGTCGCATGTTTAATCGCACGCGTCTGAAAGTGTTTACCTTCAGCTTATTGCCCGTATATATCCTCAACGGTATTCTATTCGTTCTGAACTGACTCTTGTCTAACGGTTAATATTTTACCACTTATTCAGATTGCCCTTCACTTACCATTTTTGTCCCCGGATCTAGTCGTTTATTTGGCAACCAATAGAACACGCTGTATACAGACTTATCCGACGCGAGCCTTCAAGAGAATACTAGTTCATAATCGTGTGAATGCTTAATTGGTTATCGCCCGAATATTTACTGAGGGTTGATTGAAAGAAGTTAAGTAGTTGGCTCTCTAAAGCTTAACTTGTTAGGGCTTAGTGAGACGTAACAAATTGTTTGCGGCTTGGATGCATCTAGTTTGTCAGAACCGGTACGCTCATATTACACTCGTTATTGTTGGAAAACAGAAAGAAGAGTATCAAACTGCACAAGGGCGTGCATAATGAATGAAATAACCTGTCTCTACCTTTACACTACTTCCAGTTTCACCCACACTGTCAAGTTCGGCCGTCGAAAACTATCGGTCTTTGATCGTGAAAAGCGTCTATAGTTTGCAAACATAGAACAGTACTTTCTGTATTTATTTCTTGTAATGCCAGCCTTTAGTCTTCTGTAACTTTTGGTCGGATGCAGTCTTGAAAAGACTGTTATATACAGGTGTTGGGTGAAATCAATCCCGTTAAGTTTCCCTGTGGCCCACTGTGAGCAGAAGAAAGAGGATAGGGCATATGTCGAGCTGAGTGGTGCGTGTGTGTGCACGCGCACCACGCTCTAAACCAAATGACGCGGCATACAGCAAACATATACTATAAGAGGTCGAGATCAATAGAACTGTATGCACGCCTACCAGCTGTAGACCTAACATCATCCACTATGATTCGTTGAGCTTTGTGTGTTTTCAATTTCAGATAGGTCTGAAACCAACACTGGAGCAACTAAATCTAACAAGTTTGGTTACATAGGCCCTCCTCGGTTTGTTAGAATTGAGGAAAACTCAAATGACTTGGCAAGAGTTGTTTTGTGCACTACATACATGTACACCCCACGGCAAAGCTTTTGGGCCCACCAAGATTTTTGGGTTATCGAGATTTATCCAAACACAAAGTCACACCAAGCTAAGCAACGATGCTTTGTAGTATAAATGCTAAATTATTATTATATAAATTAAATTTCTTTTCATCGCTAAAGTAGACGACCCATTGTGGAACGCATTTCATCATCTTCATCATTGTACAACGAAATATAGCGAAGTGAACTTTACTGATCGCTGCCAAACTCGCATTACATACAAGGTTAGAGGTGGACAGGGATTGGACCTACTTTGAAAGAGGGAGCGGAAGGTAAACCACCATGGTCAGCATATAGAGTGCACAATCGAACTCTGCATACATACGGCTTCAAGCGTTATGGTCTAATAAGAAATGATAATAAGAACGCCACTGCTGTCGGTTCGCTGTCATATCCTTCAATGCCTCCAACCAACCGGTTGTGGAGTATTTCGGGCCCCAACCTGAGAGGCGAGAGACACCTAGTCTATCTAATGGCTCTGTGTATTTCTTCATGCCTCGTCTCCACGTCATTTGTTGACCTCCACGTGGTTTCCTCCATCCCAGGGCGGCTGCAGCGAAAAAAGCGCAGTGCGGCAGACGAGGGCTGGACATATACAATACGTTCCATAGCCAGCGAAGTCAATCTGAATGCGCTGTGCCAGCAGGTTTATACCCGATAGACTCCCAAATACACGACGGCTTACCTCCACTTTACTAACCCGTTCGCTTCATCCCACATGAGCTAAAATGTATAAACATCGATGATTAAAAATCTCTAGTAGACGGATATCTTCTACTCTCAAATTCAAGGTCTGAATGGATTTGCAACCAGGTGGCAGACTCTGTGGTCTGGACTATGTTGAGGACATTGTACTGCTAGCTAGAGAACCAAGTAAGTTACCTGATTTCCAGGGCAGTTTAAGTGCTAATGTAAATGTGTTCGGTATCCGTTTTGCACCTTCAAAGTGCAAACTGTTGTTACTGGAATGGATTACTCCACTTCCTGGGGACGTAATACAGAAAATGAACGAACTTTGTTATCTGGGAAGCTATATCTCACTCGGAGTACGCATCACAGATGAAGTGTCGGCATGCATGTAAAAGACTCGAGTGGTATTTGCAAACGTAAGATACTTGTGGCACCATTGCGACATCCGGGAGTCTGGGATGGGTTGATGGTATGCTGCATAATTTTGGTCAGTTTTCCTATACTACACAGAAACGTGGTCATTATGAAAACGGGTTAAAGGTAGACACTCGATGCTAGAACACCTCTGTCTACGCTGCATTACGCGAGTTTGTTCTGGAAACCGGACAGGCAATGCTGAGGTTAGACACAGGATAATCACGGTTGCCTCCTGTAGTAAGTGTTCGACCTCCGTGAACTACGGTGGTTGGGGCATGTGTTACCCATACCAGCAAATAGAGTGCTACAGTGAGAGATGTTTCCCGAGGTACCGGATGGGTGGAAAAGGTCAAGGGTGGTCAAAATAATACCTGGCATGAGGGTACGAACAGCCTCATCAGGCAACTTGCCCACATAGGTGGCGTGAATAAATGCATACACCGAATGATATGACTGAGTGTTACTGACAGTGGCACTCTAGCGTCTACCCAATGTCCTTGTAACTTTAGTCATCATGAATTCTCAATTTTCACCCTGACATTGATTTGACAAAACTAATCTTCCTTAATCCAAATGTGCAGCTAAGAGAAATCGTTTTAAATTGGCACAGGAAAGTGCATAGTTAATGATTGTAAAAACTGAAGTTCTTATCGCTCCATGGTTGACCGACCTGGAAGTCTGTTCTTTTAAGATCATTGAAAGTGACGCGTGGATACGACTACTGTCAAAAGGGCGTCTCGCTAAGTTAAACTGAGGTAAATTATCCATTCGTTTCAATGATTATAACCAGGGGGTGTTTGAACTTCAGTCTGTAATACAGTAAGAAGAGCTACGAAATTATTCAGTTCTACTGCAGACGTCTTCTCTAGGTCTACGTGTGTGACAATATAGTGTGAGGGTATTGCTAGAATGTGAATGTTCGCAATGGGAAGGTAACATTTCGGTATCTGAACATGTATCCTCTCATCATGTCATAAATGTTGCACACAGAATGCAACTACTGATAATGCTTAAGTAGTAAAACATTGAATAATAATAATTGTATAAACTGTCATCGTCGGATAACTAGCCTCACTCACGCACTTCTGAACAATTTAGCAAACCCGAAAGTTTCATTTTACTCCATTAATTGACGGAAAAAAAAACCACAACTA
Source organism: Echinostoma caproni (assembly GCA_900618425.1). Classification (NCBI taxonomy): domain Eukaryota; kingdom Metazoa; phylum Platyhelminthes; class Trematoda; order Plagiorchiida; family Echinostomatidae; genus Echinostoma; species Echinostoma caproni. The sequence goes on from UZAN01039564.1 coordinate 43,414, forward strand.
ATTTACAATGCATCGATTTATTGCCGTGGAATCTTGATGAGAGTAAATTAGACACGTAGCATAAACACTGCATCCAAATACGTGAACCAAAACAGCATTATGACGGCTTGAAGTATACACATGATTTATTCATAAATCAGCGTAACATATAATATGGAGTTGTGCAGCATTATATGTGCCATTATTTCTATCACGCTATGCTATATTTTTATACGAATTGTTGTGCTCGATGAGTAAGATTAGGCTGAGGTGATGAAGTAGTTAAGGTCATCAAATGGTGACTCGGAAAACCCGGGTTTTAACCGCTTCACCATGGCTCATCGTCTCCATTTCTGCATCTTCTCAGGCAACCTATCTATGGCCACGGCCTCCTTCCTGAAATTTAACTGTACATTTTTTTTATTAAATAAGTAAAAAGGAAATGAGAATACATTTATTTGTTTATATCCATATTGCAACAGGACTTGCAGAAGTGCATTTTCAAAGTACTTTATGTAGAATACAAAACAGGTCATTCGAAAACCTGAGGAAATGTTGGATGAGGCTAAGTTGTCATACATTTATGATGCACCAACCCGCAAACTTGTGGAGAGATCAACTTATGACCCCATCTGCGGAATTCAGGGTTATTCGTGCGTTTTGCAGTATCTAATTAAATGTACAGAGAGTTGGCATCGGTTATACCCCCAATTATTGTCCTCTGAGTGAGTGAGCGTATTTATCTCGAAATGAGCCTCATCAGAGGCTCTCTTAGAAGATTAACGATCTCTATTGAGACATGCAGACAAACTTAATCGTTTCTATCAGTTGCCCTGTGGACCGATGGACAAGATAGGTATATTCTGCACATTATTATTGGCTAAATCGTCAGTGGACTAGGTGGATAATGATTAACAAAAGTAAAGCAATTGTGATGCACCCACGCATCTTTCTGTCTGCCTATTTTGCTTTATTCTACGCTAAACTTATATGTTTGAAAGATTTAGATGGTTGATTGCAAACTTTTCTGTGGTTGTGTGGGATTATTTTCAACAAAACTCTGTATTTATCCTGTTGTGACACTTTTTCCCGTTTGACGTTGGGAATAGTTCAACTAAAGAATGATTTCAAAATGCAACAGCATGAAGAAACGTTCATCTAAAGATACATGGAGGTTTTTCAATATCTTGCATCGCCCTTGAGTCGTGTTGATGTTGTTGGTGGTGTGTGTTTGTGTGTGTGTGTGTGTGTGTGTGAGAGTGAGTGAGTGAGTGAGTGAGTGTGAATACGAAGGTGCTTGGCTTGGTTCAGCCCATTTCTAATTTCACTATCTCTCTCTAACTATGTTTTCATTTTTTACATCTGCTGCTGCTCAAGTTGCAAGTCGACAACCTTTCACCTGAGCTGTAGGTACGACATTATAATTGAAACAGATCATCTGTTTGACTAATGGATCATTNTGGATCATTTTATTTTTACTTCATGCAAGTCTTCTTAATCAAACAACTCAAGTTACTGTTATTGACGCAGAATGTTCTGTGTGATCCAAGGTTCAAAAGTCATCATCGCCATCCCAGTTTAGCGACTACTCAGGCTCAGTGGCATGCTTACGTCTCTGTGATTCCTAACTCCAAGCCATCAGGTTTACTGGTTTTCTTTACATTTTCAGAAGTTCTACACAGCAGTGCCACTCAATTCTCCTGTGGTATTCAGCTTGCTGTTGTGTGGAGTTAGCACACAAACTTTCCCCAAGTTGAATATGTGATCGAATTCCTTTAATCTTGGATATAACAATCAAAACTTTACGTAATTAAAGGAGGATCTAAGTAACGGTTATTGCAACTGCACATACGTTTGATTTCAATTCTAAGCAGTTGGGTAAGTAAGATGTGCTTCACACCTAAAGATCTACCACTGGATTTTTCGTTCATTAAATGAGCTGACTAACCCATCAATATTTTTGTTTGTTGGGTTTGATTCTATCATCTGTATGCAAATAAGTGCAATTAGTTAAGCAATTAGTTTCATACTTTATCTCGTTCCCCATTGTGCGCACATCTCACCTCTTGTGTCAAACTGGGGGACCCAGGGGAGTTGTACCTCGTGACGTCTGGTCCAATTCCGCTTTGGAGTATGCAGTAAGCTATCGGTTGTATTCTCCGGGGAGGGGAAGACAGCCTGGGAATGCAACTGACTTACTTCGACTCAAAGCTCACTGATCAAATTTACGCAGTTCGAAATTAAAATAGAGTGTCTCTTAGGGCTGAGGAGTAAGATGGCCAAATGAACATTAAGCATAACAATCAAACCAGTAGTATTCATTCTATCGTGAACTTAAGATCCTCATCAACCTATGGGAGAGTGAGGGCAGATGAGGTCATCTATAATTTGGTGTGAAACAAACGAGAAAAACAGCTAGAAATAAAGATTTATATACCAGAGGAATAGGAAATTCCTTTGAACTTTGTCCTCAAATGATGCTGAAATCTGTAATAGGCAGATTTTCCACCCACTTCATCTGTCTTCACTTGTAGTTACTACTTCCTTAGAAACAAATCGGATAGGTTACTCTTGTCATGGCTGTTCTCCCGTCCTCCGAACACACAAAGACGCATATATATCTTTAGTAGTAAATATACTACTGACTAATGTGATACATTGAAGTTTCTGAAATTCACTGAGCTTTTTGAATCACTGAGGGGTGAGAAATAGTAGAAGATCAATTGTAATAACTTATGAAAACGTCGAATAATCTGTGGTTTAGACTCGCTCTGTCTTGGTTCTTAGGGTTCAATAAATGCAATGGAATTACTCTAGCACCAATAAGAGAATAACAAATAGGTGTATTTGGTTAATCAAACTTAACTGTCTCTTTATATCGTGCGACCGAATATGTTAGGAATGTCATATGCAATCGAACACCAAACAGGAAAGATTTCAAGAATCGGTGAACACAAATGAATTCTTCATTATCGATTATTAGTGTGTGCCTACCGAGTTTGTTGGGTGCTATATAGTGCAAGCGGGTTTAATAAATTGAGTTCCTTCTGAAAAATTCTACAACTGCTAAGGTATATATATTAATATATCATATATAGTATTATATTATTATTATCATTATATTATATATAAATTGCAGATACGGTGCCAAAATAACCATGAGTTGAAAGAGAATAACAAATACCGAACAAGGGGAAAAGCAAAAGCAGTCAGTTACGGGATGACAACGTTCGCTTATTCGCGGCACGCAATTTTGATATTTTGTTTGTTTTATTTTGGGGATTGGATATAGAAAAGGTTGCATGCACGCCACTTACTTCGGTTTAATGCCATCTTCCACAGTGTCTGTAGCCAAAGCCAATCGGAATCTTCGGAGCCTGAGCCAGGGAGCCACGAATTCCCGATAGATGCCCAATCCGAGCACAATCTCTTCAAATCTCTACGCTACGTCACAGACTGCCCATCTCATTATCTCTTCCAACCTGGACGAAAGTATGACACAAGCGTACAGTATAGCGGACGTTGTTCAGGCATTCATATGACGTGCCCCAGCCACCTCAGACGATGCAGTGAAATGGTTTTCATCAGTGGAAGAATATCTGACCCCGACACACGTCGTCAAGGAACGCTGGGTTTGTTGGTCCAGGATGTATGTGACATAATTCGACGATCTGAAACAGAGTGAAGATTTGTTCAATTCAATCGGGACATGATTGGAATCCTGTTTATTATTTGCGGATATTTGTCTTCCTTAAGAATGTCAGGCAGCGAGAAGTTAACACTTTTTTGCTGATAGGAACTAACCTTATCCCGTGGTGGTTTGTACATTCGTTGCGTAACCCCTTCTTAAATATTGAAACAATGAACGATTCAGTCAAAGAAACCGGGATATGTTCTTCAGACTGTCAAGTAAACTAGTAATCAAGTCTTAGTTTCACCACCTTTGACTTTTTTCCCATAACACCTGCCTCGGCAAACATCGCTCTCTGTGGCGACCTATGACAAAACGGACGGTAACAGCTTCGGTGCTATAGGAATCAGACTTGTTCCCCTGTGGTTGGAATAGACATTGCGACAGCCCTTCTTGTAAATGGGTGTAACAATCGATCATATCCATGTATATGATACAGTTTTGTTCTCCCAGATTTTCAAAAACAGTCTGGAAAGCACTCTCACGAGGGCTTCCTCACCATCTTTAAAGAGAGTCAGTGGCAGGTTGCCTGATGCAAAAGCCGTTTGGAGTCCCAGGGCTTGAAGTTCCTTTTGAATCTGTGCTTCCGTGTGCGGTTCCGTGAATATTTCCTAAGTTGCACTCTCAGGAGAACTACTTCGAAGATCCAGAGTGGGAGGCTGGTTAGACTGCGATTTGAAGTGCCCTGATCGGCGTTCTAAACGTCGGTGAAGTCTGTATATTGGCGTGCCATCTGCTTCACACAGTGTTTCACTAACGCATTATCTTTTGAGACGGGTCAGGCCACAACTGAGTGCATAACGCTTTTCATGGTTGTCCAGTGTTGATCTGTACTTCTTGGTACGACAGTAGTTAGTTTTGTGACCAACTCGTTTTGGTAGTCAGCCGCACGACTGAGTTAAACATTTGGGAGATGTAAAGTTGAATGTATTTCAATTTTGCGGCCACCAGATAGCCTGGGCAACTTGGCACAAATCATGTTGTGGTTGTAGTCCAAGTAGGTAAACCAGTGCGAACGGTATCTTTCACACATCCTGCTCCATCCAAAGCTAGCGACTAGTGGCCCGGTGGCAACGCCACCAAATTATCAGCCCGGAGGACGTGTGTTCGAATCCCACAAACACCACCTGATTTACTCCGTTGTCTGTGTCGTATGGCAGTCCTCTTATTGGCCTTTACTCTCTTCCTGAAAATTGTATAGTTATGCATTCAAAAAACGGAAGTAAAAATGAGAAAATATGATGAACCTGACACCAATTCTGTGCCGAAGGGGGGTTACGCTAATTGGCAAGTTGAAGGTTTGTTGTTAACGAAGGACAGGCTATGTTCTGAATATGTGCTAAGAAGTCTATCCCCATTATCAGCTATCAAGGCCATGATGGCCACCAAGATGGGTCTTGTCGGAAGACAGATGAACAACGGGTGCATTGAGGTTTCCGGTCAGAATCACGATATCCGTCTTGGGTGATTTGGGAAGAAATTCATGTAAGCTGTGATAGAAAGCATCTTTGACTATATCCGGTAGACTGTACAGATTTCTGCTCATTGACTTTACTTGATCCCCGGAGTCTCACTGCGCATAGACGGCTATCTACCGGGATCCAGTCCAATAGTGCAGCCTCAGTCCTGGCGCTTAAAGCAATACGAACGCCTGCTTGACCAGAAGCTGTTGCGACAGGGTCACCGGAAATGCGCAAATGAATTGATTCTTTCGTTTTGGAATGGAACGTCACTCGGATTACTGAATACGTGTTTCCTAGAGGCAAATCGCATCAATCTCTAGACTTTCCAGCATGCGAGTCGAATCTGCTTGTTGTCCCATATGCATTGAATTTCTCCTTACCCACTTGGATTTCTCTAAATTGCAGATTAATTGATAGCTTTGGGACGGACGCGGGAGAGAGAAAGTAAACTTCTAACCAAACATTAAGATAAACCATGCATAAAGTTCTATGGAGGTAACATTGCCGGTTAATAATTGAGCGCTCACACATCTTAGAACCAGTGGATGTCTAAATGATTGAATAATATTTTTCTAGGTGAACACGATCACCCTGGCCTTTGCTATAAATCTATGAATGAATGACGGAGGGTTTTGGGTGTAACTATGTTAGATGGTTAACCATAATACCGGCTGTTTGGCTTTAGAATAGATTTCTCAATTTCTGTGCAGCAATCATGAATCAACGGTTAAGTTAATGTTTTCAATTAATCAACATCAAATTCAAACTTTTAATGTTCCAACTAGCAATGGGTCAAACACAAACTCCTCCAAAAGCGCTTGTTTAATGAATGAGAAGCAGAGATATAAATTAGGTTGTTGTGGTCAGTTCATTATGGGAGTCCATGTGCCACGAGGATGGATGCCAACAGCCAATCACGTGAACTGTGTCCCATGCACCNTTCCAAATACCAGAAGCTCTCCTAAGGAGTTGTGTGGCAGGTTACGGTATTTGTGCTCTCACAAATGATATGTGTGATGATTCGGTCAATTGGACGAGTACGTTCTTTCCTCAGTGATTGAAGTTTGCCGCCCTTGTGGCACAATACCAGTATCCATTCCCATTCATCCCCGTGTCCTTTTTACACCTAGCTGGGGGGGGGGCGATAGAAATCCATACTAGTTTACTTGGAATTTCGGGAATACCTGGGTAAAATAAATTGACGGTCATCACAACGGATGGTTAAACACATGGTACATGGTTGGTGAAGTAAATTACCTATCCACATCCTATTGCAAGATAATCAAAAGAAATCCGGGATGATGTGTTGCCAAGCACGTGATGACAATTATCTACATAATTGACCGAGTTTCGTTTTCTTGACGATAATGTCAAGTCTTTTACACTTAGTGCAACCTTTTTAACTTGTCTGTAACTTACAATTTGATAATTCAAAAATTGTAAGTAAAGATTTTCTTAATATTGGGTGAATTACCCATACTTGAGTTAATGAAACCTCAGTAAGTTGAAAGCCCTTGAATTACAGATTAACTCAAATCTACTTAGGGAAGGCCAGGTTCACAATCTAAAAACCAAGATATGTACAACGTTATGTACTTGACTATAAGCACAATGGTGAGAAACTTTCCTGAGACATCGGTAACCGAAACCCACTCATTCTGCTAAAGAAGTCGGTCGAAGAGAATCGGATATATTCACTTATTCTATTCCGTTTTAGTTCACCCTTCAAGTTCAACAGTGTGAAATAATTCAAAACAACTGCTTTCATCATTCTCCTCATCAACTAATTCACAGCTTGCTAACTTAAAGAAAGTGGGGTATAACCCCACTTTCTTCTGTGGCGTGTTGCCAGTTGATCACCACTTAGTTACACTTCAGTTTGCACTTACTTGAACCAGTGTTTTACCTCGTTTGTGGTAATGAGGAATTTCACTCTAACTGACACAATGTCCCTGAATGACATACTCCTATTTGGGTTCTATTTTCTGTCGTTAAATGACAGGGGACATCGTTTGTGCGAAATTGGAGGAACGCCTCAAATTCTGCATCGTCTATATCCTCTCACACAGTATTCACTCATTTCACACTGAGACGAATGATTGACAACCGACGAGAGGGTATTGTTTTTGATGATTCCAATTAGGGGCAAACTGTATCACTGTGCTTCGAACCTGGGCAGCCATGTCCACACAGTTCAACACTCGTATGAGAATCGGAAAAAAAGAATTTCAAGAGATTTTCTTTGAGGTATGAAGACTATTTCTATGGATTTATATTTCCCAAATAGTGAACAAAATGTAAAATACGCAAACCCGAGAAAAGGGTAGCTAGTGACAATTCACAAGTCAAAAAGTGTTTTATTCTTCCTTATGGATGAATTTTTAGCTCAGTTCACACCAGGGTGATTTATCTTTGTATACAGTCACACAGACAAAGTAAAATCCAGTGGTAAATTTAAGAGAGGTAGGTGGCGTAAAAGTTTGAATATGGATATCATTTACCAAAGGGTTTTGAAAATTTGCTTTCTGTACCAGAAATCTCGAAAGGTAGGAGATAATGGACAAATGGTAATCAGGGGTACGAGTATACACAAGAAAATAACGACACCTAGTTACGGAAGTGGATATATGCATTGTTTAAATTGTGTGTAATGGATGAGTGGTGTCTGATAGGATATTGTTGCAAGGGTTTTCGCAAGAGGTGTAAGGTCTGTCTGTGATAAAGTTGAGCAAATGTACGTATGCAATACTGCTTATGCGTGAAATAATTTTAACAGACCGACGTAGAATTGTTTAATCTTTAACTCTAAGACCGGTCGGTAAATCTGGGAAGCTTTAGAGAAGATGAGTAAAAACACAAGCATATAAGAAACGGATGAGTAAATACGGGGGAAGTTTTAAAGATCGCAAGCGGGAAATAAAGAACCACAACCATTGATTCAGCTTAAAATTAGAATTGAACGATGAAGACCACGTGAGGTCTTGGCAGGTAGTAACACCGACGTATTCTAAGGAACGTATTGCCCAACAGACTGGTTACCGACACAGAGTACATAGAGTAGCACATTGAATGATGCAAGCAATGAAGAAAGCGACTAGCGCTACTTGAGATTGTTTAACGTCATCGGGAAAGATAAAATCTTGTCAGTAGTTTTCTTTCTATTTATGCCAGCAAACACAAGCACGTTGGATCAAGCATTCATATATTCGTTAGATATATACCGTAGATGCTTTATAACTAGGATGAAACTTGTACGATCGTTCACTGGTCAATGTGATTCAGTAGGTCCGCATGACAACGAACAAGTATCATTCGTTGTTTTACATGGCTTGATGGGTAGTTTTCAAATTTATTCACTCTATAAAGATGTTATACTCACGTAAAGTCAACTAATTCTCCGATTCTCCAAACCGCATATATGCCTTTATTTGAAGTTACAGATTATTTTGATGGAAACGGCTTTTCTGACCATGTTAACAGAGTACGACTGAATCCAACCACATCAAGAATTTCATTGTTCACGTTTAAAAACAGACTTTACTGCAGACTCACGCGACTCTATCTTGCTGTGTTATAAAAATCATCATGCTTTCTCATAAACATCAGTAAAAAATGTCAATAACTGGTAGTAACTGAAGTGAGGAATAAAAAAGTATAGGAGTTTTGTCCATCAAACTCAGGATCACGTCACCTAATAAACGTTAGCCTTAAGTCCAAGAGACCCTTGACTCAAAAAACACCGTTTTACCTTTTGGAATCCCACAGGCGAGTCACTATCATCAACAACAAAATACCCGTTAAGCATATGGAATGTTGACTAGATGGCCCCGCTATGTTCGTTACTGAACAGTTGACTTATTGGACAGGGCTATCTGATAACAGCTGTAAACGATCTGACAAATGATAGATTGAAACCCAGCTCCGTAACCGAAAGATAAATATCTGCTGTTCATTCTTCTTTTATGTTCAGACATCGTAGAGGTCGCTCCCAAATGAAACACAAAAATCTCTGCTTAAAGGTTAGAACTTCAAGTCGTGACGAAAATACAAAATACCTATGCTTATGACTCGTCAAAGGCCAAAATAAAACTGTAATGTAAGTTATGGGCCTTTCAAACGGATTTTATTACAAAAGGAATTGAATGAATCACTGTTGGTGAATTAAAAAACACAAGAAAAAACTCAAATATAAGAAAGTATTGAAAGTATTGATTGATGTTCTTGAAATGGTGTTGGTCAAATTGACTGTGGATCTACATCGCCAATGAGTTGATCTATTTCGGTGTCGATCGATATTTAGGCTGCGCCGAAACAAAATGCCACGTTACTTGACCAGTGTGACTTATGATCCATTATGTTCTTACTCCATTCAATCCAGTAAGATTTCATGGACTTCCCCATCTGATTGATTTGAGCTATTAATTTCAAAAAAGCGCGGACTTTATATGAAAGATACTCCAGGGCAGTGCATCAGGACAGTCAGCGATAGAACACCAATTACCAAAGAATTCGAGGAGATTCTATCATCAAGAGGCACAGGTCGGTAACTGAGTTTCAATTATCACAATCAATTGATTTAAAGAAGTGCAAGACGGGAATTATTTGGTATCATGAAATTAGTGGAAGAGATGATTTTAAAAATAGTAAATTTCATTGTGTTCAGAACAAACGAGTCGTGAACTGAAAAGCTGATAGAGTTCCATCAACAGTGCCAATTCATTAGCCAATATGGTAATGAAACACGTGATTTCATACGTATGAAACAAGCATACATCCCACTTGAAGCTGGACAACCAATCAGATCGCTTTTTGTTTAATCTATACATAATACTGATTTGAGCTGATCGTCCTTCAACTTTTCCCTTCAGTTCGGCTAGAAAATCCTGCAATCTGGAAGCACTGGACTCAGAGTTCATCACTGGTGTATTTCGATCGCTATATCCGGGCCTTCGAATCTAGATCCGTCGCATAGAGGGCACATATTATAGGGAAGATACCACACATATTTCTAAGCATGTCCAGGGTATCACACCTCGAGCATGTCAGCAATAGACACCAGGGTAATGTGGCATATCAATTACGACTAGAAAAATGACATTCACTGATATGACAACTTCATCCACTATCAAATATATCTACTGGGTTCCTGACAATGATCGATTATCACAGACTGCGGAGATCACATGTCTGAGAAAACGATCAGTATTTTGTTGACTGAAGAAGACGTCGAGTAATGAATCTTGCGTTCATTCTTAGCCAAGCGATGCGTTTTATCTGTCTGAATGTGGCGTGAAAAAAACTAAAACTAGGTTAATCATAGAATGCATTGTAAGTATTATTCACTTGATCGTACTTCGTTACTGGTACCTACCTGAGTGCAATTAACAGAGCTCGGCGAGAGAGTTTTAAGAGTCAAACTGGTACATTCCTAACGTGCGGGATGCAATGAGATTTTTAATCTTAGTTGACGTGTCAGCTTAGGTTAGCTTAGGTCTCTGATTCAGTTCGGTATGCAACAATCGGAAACAAGTAAGGTTTATTTGATTATTCGAATAAAAAGTCTACAGGTAATGCAGTCGGAAAAATAATGTCGAATTGATAAAAAATGACATCGTGATGGAATTACTCGGAATGTCAACGATAGACTAAGATAAACACTAGTCCTTGATGCGGGGAATTAAATATATGGATGTGAACTTGAGTCAAGTGATAAATGATTGACTGATAAGGGATTCATGTTTAAGAATTTAGAAGGCAAAATGAATTGAAGAAGTCATACTTCAACCGAGTATTGTTCGGCGTAACATAGTCTAGTCACCACTAACGATAGAACAATACGCCCAATTTCCCGGCTGAATTGCTGACAGTTCTGATGGAAATCTGACAGAGAACGGTTTGGGTGCTGTACGTAGTTGAGTTCCTTATATCACGAGAGAATGTTAGACCGCGACTAGGTCGAAATGCCCATATTCAAAATTGAGAAAACTGAGGATCACATTTTTAAATATGGGATCCTCAAAGAAGTTCACTGAATGAGAACAGGTCTACTTCCCTTCATTGATTCAAAGTGGACAGACTCATCTACAACAATTGGGTTTCAGGAGTACACAGACGATGAGTATGTGTACATGCCATTGTTACAACCCCGGTAGGACCGTAATTCTATTCTTTTATGTCACGCTGAAATTCTAGGATCACTCAGTCGAACTTTAATATCAGGTATTATCACAGAAGAGTACCCAGTGGCTCAATGCTATAACACCTGCTAGAATGGTTCAACAGTGAGCGTTCTTTGACTTTTAGTAAGATATCCGTTTTTTCCATTAGTAAGATTTCTTTTTTTCCATTGTGGATTCTCGATATAGTGTGTTGGTTCACAACTTCTTTGTTTGAATGGATTATCTGCAAAAACGTTCGAGCAGCATAAGATTAATAACTTATTCTCTTTTGCGGGCCCGACAATCATATCATCGGTCGGGTCCGTTCATCAGCCGGTCGAATGGTTCGCTGTGATAAGGACGCGATGTTTGCGCAACTAACCTGAGCAAGAATCCACAGCATGTTCACCGACTCGAGTCTCTGGAATTCCCTCGTGAACTTCGACTGGACATAACAGGAGTGCCGCCATCAAATGGCCGGAGAACGGGTGACAATAAGAGCGACACAAACATTATGAACCGGTAATCAGACAATCTCAAGTAAGTTTGAGGGATAAAAAATTGCAAAACTCGAGGGAAATGGTTGAGTGAGATCTCGGAGGTCAGAGGGAATAACATTGTTTGAAATCACAGGTGATAAGGACAAGAGGATGAGAAACGATGAAGCAAAAGCCCTGTACATTCATTATAAAACCACTTGTTATAAGCATACATTGCTCCATCTAAACCTATAAGAACTGGAGCTTGGCATTAAATTTTTAGTGAGGAATTCTAATAGGCTTTTGAACATATTAATGATCACATAGACTTCAGTATGCACGTGTACAGATGCAGCGAAATGATCCAGGATACTTTGTGGAAACCTGTTTTTGGCTTCTTTAATCGAATTCGTTACGGAGAAACTATGCTTCCAATTTATTTTGAACAATGTTTTCACAGCTCGTCTATGGTTCGTGCAATCCGTTGATTTCGCACGACAAATGGCAATGATTTACTCTGCGAGTGCTCCAGTAAACAATGCTTACGATCTATGGACTTTGCTTCAGTGAATTCCACCAGTCTCCTAGATGATCAGTGCATCAGTTTATTCCGTTTGGTTGTCTTTCTTTCGATTCTGGTACACAGATAGAATGTGTATATCACAATTAAGGTTAGGAAGGCGGTCACTCGTCAATTGACCACCATTGCTTCGCGTTTATCGGGTTTACTGATACCCGAATTTCGGTGAGGATGGCGAAGACAATTTAGCACGTTTTCATTGGGCGAGAGTTCGCAATCTCTGCCCTATTCGGACGTGCTGATTGGTTGATTTTTGTTACATTACCCACCGGGGTCGTGAATGCAACTGGGGGAGAGAAATTGGTGTGTACGCACACCGACACGCGTTGCCATCCTTTACTCTGTTACAACCGATAGCACACTATGACGAAACAAAAGCTTGCCTAACTTAATCGTCTCAACACGCTAGACAAAGTGCACGGAACGTTAACACAGTACCATGCCTTTCGAACGTTTAGATCCAGTCTTAACAAGATCGCATCCGCCCTCCAGTACTGTGAATAAAAGGGAGCAATCAATCATTGAACTTGACTCTAAAACAACCTTTTCGGACTGGTTGGACAAGCCAACCAAATTGGCCAGAATTTGTAACAACGAACAGAATGAGTGGTTAATTGGTTTTCGACGAAACAATTCCAATCTCCTCAGTGACAGTTTACGAACCATTCCGTTCACCAAAACACCTGTAAACCAATTGTTAATGACTGCAACATTTTGGAATAATCTCAGTGTTTGTATCCGTCAGCAACAACAACAGCAGCAACAACAACAACAAATCGCCAATACGCCTCCCAATTATGTCCCTTCATCCAGTGCAATCAAAGATTTGATATGCAACACCGATTTCACCACGATGGCATCATCCAGCAACACGTGTGCTTTTGGGTCCGGGGCACATTCAGAAATCAAAGCTTTAAGGTTCGGGGACCAAGCCACTACATTTACAAAGCCCACGACGACGATCACAAGGACTGCAACTAACGTTCTACAGTCTGCCTCTACGGAATTGGGTAAGAACGCATGCGTGCCCTAGATCCTGATTACTTCTCCAAGAGCGAACTTATTTATAATTCGAATATCAACCTGAACACAGATGACGGCCGTTTCGACCCAGTTGGATTTAATGGGCGGTGTGAACCAAACTGAAAAGCGAACAGGGGATCTCACAGCTGATGAGACCCGTTTTCATCATAGAAAATTTCTATAGAAAATTTAACATAGCCGATCTCTGTGAGATTAATGCAGGGATGACACTTCGCACATTTCAGTACTAGACTTCAGGGTTTTAACGCAATCGAAAACATGTCGAACCTGACTATTTGGTACATGAGAGTAGTCCAGTGGGTAGTCCATTGCTCCCTTGCTTTTCAGTTCATGCTTCTTTTGCTCCCTAAACTCAGGAGTGCACTAGAATTTATGAACATAGTAAATCTCTTTCTATCAGACTAATCAGAATTGTCACGTATGCAGATCGGTTGTTCCTTACATCGACAGTGAACTAACGGGATAGAATCAGATAATCACTAACTGAAACTCTTGGTTAAGACAATATGTATCCTTAGCATAAGTGATGTCACAAGAATCGAAAGAAAATCTTCTGTATTTATTTTCATTGTATATTCTAAGACAAGGAACGCTGATTTCACATGATTCTATAGTTGTTTAGGGTTTGAATGCTGATTTTTCTCAATGTATCTTACCATTTAATCTAACAGTGAATTTTTCAACAGTTTTATAGACAAGGCAAATTTTTGTCACATATATTGCGATAAGTAAACTGTCTTCTATTAAGTTATGTAAATCCTCGACACCAGAGAGATTAGTCACATTTTATTTATTTATCTATATGAAGAGGTGACGGATATAGTTGTGTACTTCATTCATTCGACTAATTTTTTTCTAAATTAATTTGTTTACTTCAATTTCGCATTTTGATTTTGGTGGTGTTGCGACAAAATGTTGCGTAGATTAGTCATAACTTTCGATAGAACCTACTTTATTTATAACTATTTCTGTGCCAATTTTTGTTCTTAATCTGTGGTTTTCTTTCAAGTGCAGTTTACTTTTCACTGCATCCGCAAATATTGGTGAGATATATATGTCAATATATATATATATATACATATATATACTCATTTGAGTTTGATAACAAGTCTTTGTCTGAATCGAAAGGGTACAACAAGCTTATTACAACTCAGTATAGTCCGACATTGTTCCTTGAAATATATAATATATATATATATATCAACATGACAAGAATTGGAACGTATCTTGAATGAACTATGCGGACGTGAAGTTCCTCGGACTCATAAAGTATCCGCTTATTTTTAAGGTCCTGGCTTTAGGTTACATCTCCTCCTCCCCCTCCCCCATTTAATGGCGGTGACTCTTATTTGACTCCTTTTTAGCAGTCCCAGATCTATGAAAGACGGTTTCCTCACTTCTTTGTGGTGTAGCTTTCGAAACCAACCAAAGGAGAGCAGTGGATAGCTGATGGTAGATAGAATCGGCTAAAGTATTTCAGACTGAGACAACGACCGAATACTTAGTCACCATTTTAAACCATCTCGGAAATTTGATCAATGAACTGTATCTGTTGATAGAAACCTCTGTACTACTAATACGGAGCTGTGAGAGAAACTGCGGTTTTGTTGACCTACAACTGTATAAAATTAAGATTACTAATGCTCATATATTAATGTGTAAGTAACTTATATTTTGCCTTGGTGGTTATTCTTCGGTCCGATTCCTAGGCCCCAGTGTGCATCATGTCTATCATCAAAATATTCCCACTGCCAGAACTTTAACTAAATGAATTTAAAACTTCAGACCTCCTTTATCAGTTTTCACGAATTCATCGACGAAAGAATCTGGTTTATTGTACGGTAGAATAAAACATGCTTAATGGCTCCTGTTGAGAAGCATAAATGGAGCATTTGGCCAGATTTTTCAAAAAGCATATCAAATATGTCATGCTTGAATTATCATGCAGTAGCTGTACTTGTACCCAGTGTCACATGACTTTTAAAATTCATGCATTGTAAATTCAACGGTTCTACGGCTAACTTCAGATCCATATACCTCCTAATGAACGGCGAACTGGAAAGTTTAGCGCAGCAAATGTCGTAGTTTTTCATGGGAATAAAGTTTTAACTTCTGATCTCTTAATTATTTGCTAGTTAAACTGTGAAATGAAACTGAAGCTCTTTTATAAGTCAGCGCGTTTGCAACTCTTAATATGGAACATTTAGCAGTTTTTCCATCTACTACTGTTGTCAATCCCTCAATTACTTTTATTATTCATTCTGGAATTCTGCTTATTATATAAAAGGCACTCTTCTGTAGTCAAATTTGTTTCAGTCGTAGGCAGGAATCATGCACAAAACGGGCTTAGAACTTTGAATCGTGGAGACCCTAACACAAACTTCTGAGTACAACATGGATCAGATTCATTGTTTCTGTTCATGATCGTTATACTCACAGGAAAAAGGAACGGATCTATCATCAAGTCTAAGGTTAACTAGTCAGCTTGACTGGGATAGCCTAATATGGTCATCAGACAACGGGATAAAAACTATGCGTTCAATATCCTGACCTTCGTGGTGATTTTCTCAAATGGTACTACCCTATTCCAATCCACGTATCGGTCATGTCAGTGCTCGTCAGTTCCATCAACGATTTTGTGAATCTCAACCTAAGTAAATATCTAGCGTCAATGAAATCAATGCCAATCTTTGAGTACATCTGGTAATTGACCGGGTAATGCGCGATATTCCTAACAATGTGGATCTACGGGTACCACCAGCAAGTGTCAATGCGAGAAGTGGATGTGGATGGAATTAACATGGGGCGCTTTTGATTGTCAAGGAATGTCTATTAACGGTGCATCGGATAGATTGCGAAAATAAGGAATGAATGACATCGATTTTATGCCCGTTATTTGTTTATACGATCCTAATTAGTTTCAGTACTTGCTTGATCCGATTGCTTGCGGCTATTTGCATCAGGTGCATCTAACTCTCTCTCTCTCTCTCTATATATATATATATATATATAAAATTCATCATTGAAATATGTCAGTTTCCTTTAATAGTTCGTGCAATTTTTCATGTATTTTACAAAATTTGACAAACTGGAACCGATTGTAAATGGCTTCTGCTCAAATNAAAAGGAGTCAGTTTGAATCCCGCTAGATTCGATGGGCATGTACTACCAATGATTCTCGAACAGAAGGAAGTTACTGTATGTAGTTCTTGCGGTTTTAATTATTGCCTGATTCGTTATAAGGTTCATCCCTAGAGCACGTACCTTAACAAACCTGATCGTTCCATATGATTCACGGAACTAATTTCATTTAATAAATGGTGACTACAGGCTTTTGGTTTTCACTTTTTGAATAGACATTTTAATCAGTTTTCTGGAAATGGTATGCAATGAAACAGAAGATTTTGATGAATATGGAGAAGTGGTGTAGTCGGGCAAAGCTGGTGGAATCAATTACAGAGGAATCCAGACAATTTATGGGGGTCTTTCAGATGGTACATGAGTGAGCTCGAAACAAATCATATGAAGTAGCGGTCGGTTGTTAACAAAACCAAACAAACCTTAGCCTGTCAGTTTGTTAAAAAATGGCAGGAAAACTCGGTTAACAATATTATTTAATGAAATGCAATTTTCTTTTTGATTACACAATGCGGATCACATGGGCCTTACAAATGACCTCTTGGAACAAATTATGTATTTTGGGAGGACGAGAAAATATCACCTACATCTCACTACACAGTGCCTAAAATGAATAGGAATGATATCTGATTGTATAGAGTTGGCTAACCCGTATACCATCTGTAACTAGACAAGATTTCAAGCGCTGAATTCGTTGATTCAGAGTTATACATATGACACATAGGAGAGAACTGAACGTGAGTCTGTTCAATCCCGTTGGATTAAGCGAACGGCTGAACAAACACGAATTTGTATGTTGACACTAGTAACCGGGACTGACTGGTCTGAAGCAGTTTGACTCGATAAACCTCGGGGGGGGGGGNCCGGCACTAAGATGCCGGGTGTCGGCTGAAGTGGATTCGTCACGAACGATGAATAGGTGAAATTTACGGTATTGTTAAGGGCTGCAGTTAGTATCAGCCTTTGTGATTATTTAGTGTCAATACAGGTTTTCCTAATTCCGTTGAGGATCCATACAGTGAACGGCGATGAAATCAATACAATTTTATGAGAATCCTCCCTTACCTAAAGTTTCACAAACGCCTGTGTAATGGTCGTTGATGCTTTTGAAAACGGCGAAAAATTCCGAACACTTTTGCAAACTAAAAATGATCTAACTTAGTGCCCTTGAACACATCTTGTAAAATAGTGCAAGATTTAAAAACCCCGATCACAACCTTTCTGATTTTTAAACCAACAGTGCTTGAATGGGCGCTGAATAGTGTTGTGGTCGAGCAAAATGTCATAAAGTTGAGAGTGTATAAACTGACCACAATTTGACGTAAGTTTCTACGGATCCCTTTATTCAGTCGAGGCCCTAGTAGCAAATGGATTATACACAGACACAGACACACAAATATGCCTCTATTTTTGTTGACGCGTTCGATATGCAAATATTATAATGTGATACAGTATGTAGGATATAGAAACGTCCTAAAATGTTCTTCATTGAACACAGCAGACAACCTTTTTCTATAATTACTTGGGGCTTTCCGTAATATTCTCTTACAGTCTCACATACAACGCATTAAATAATACGGAGAACGGTCAAACTGGATCCATAAAGTCACACAATCACAGAGAACGAGTGGATGACTGAATGAAATAAGAATATCAATTGCGCCACGGATGCAGTGTGAGGGACAACCGGTTGCTCAGGCATGAATGGAACGGTTTTGTAAGGAATTCAATAAGTTGTCCGAAAAATTCAAAATCAACTATTTGTTTAACCGTTTGATGAAGGATGGGTTCTCGAAAATTTGTTTCAAGGTCACTCGTGGTTTCTAGCCATTCTCAGAAATGGCCCCGGGATCATTTTTCTTTGTACCGCGAAGCATCTTCATCATGTTATCCATCTTGTTGTCCAATTATCAATTTCACCAAACATTTTTCAATTGAATCAAGGTTAGACCAAGTATTTCTGATCATATTTCTAGAACCAACGCTACTGAGAAAATCCAATAGACTGGTGCTAATTGAAGATTCGGGATACTCAAAGCCTTAACACTATGACAAATAATATCGCCTTAACTCATTGAGTTGGGCGGTAAACACTTCTACGTGACAGTTTTCTCGAATGCTGTTCTCCACGATTCCCAACTATTTTCAAAGAGTCTCAGAATACAAACACTCTGAGATCATAAACAATATGGATGTTGGTTGTGATGGGTGGGTGTGCATGCATTCTGATGTGAACTCATATTAAAACTTAGTATTGTGAAACGGTTGCATATTTTGAGTTTTCCATATATTCCATCAGAGGCGTTATTAACGTATTCCGGTCTACTGTTGCACACCCCACTCCAAACAAACACTCCGTGTGGCTGCGTTGAAAAACAACACCAACAACAACAGCTCAACCACATAATCATTATCCACAATGTCAGAAATAAATCAGACCTCAAACACTGTCGTTCACATACACTCCTGGGGATTTGACTATCCTTGAGTGTGAAGGCGCACGTGCTAGGTGATTAAGTTTCCCGAACATCTTTTCAAACTGAGAGAAGTGAACCGATTGAGGACAGTTTTCAGAGTGAAAAAGGACACTGGTGGAAGGGAATTGTACGAGGCGTTGACAGGTTGAATCTCTTGGGAGCACATTATCCGCCTAAAACTAATAGGGCACAGACATAGACACAGACATGTTCGTGCAAGCATGCGTTTTTGTTGTTAAATGGGTTTCTGTAGGGCCGGAGTTGAAATGGAGTCCTAGTGTGCAACGGGCATCTGCAGACAACTGGGTGGGAGTGGAGAGCAGCGGATGCACAGAATCTTTTCGAGAGCGTTAATCGCTTCCGTTCGCGCGCTCTTTCTCCGGTTCGCATTCTTTGTCGCCCTCGCCTACTCGTACAGTCCACTTATCATGGATAGCCTAATTCCTTTCACGAATGGGTTGGGCCAAGGAGAGTGGCATGAATTATCCCAGTGGCCATGACAAAGTGGCTTATGCACAAATTCCCTAGTTGATCCGACAGTTTGTTGGGCATATGCGAATATGCTGGAGAAGGGAACAGAGAGCGACGATCGTCCCGGTGGATTAATGTGTACAAAACATATAAAGCTGATCGGGACAAACCGCAGCACTCGGAGTTACACATGGATTCGAATGGGAGGTGGTAGGTACAGACACAAATGTCATTCCAGGGACGAAAGAATTATGATAAACGAGACGCAATCAACTGCCTGGTTTGAGTGAAAGCTGAGGCACCGGACAACTGCTGCGTTCACAAGTGCATGATAGTGCTTTTTAGATGCAAACTAGCCTACGTTTGTTGGCTAAGACAAATGTGACTAGGAACTGGAAGAAAGATTTTGGGAAACGAGGCAGAAGTTTGGAGAATTGAGAGTTGTTCTTGGTGATAAACATGTTATTATAAAATGAAGTAGATGAACTGATTAAATATATACTGAAATGATGGTTACTGGAAGTGGGAGTCTTGATTGTCGATATTGTATTAGTTAGAAATTCTGATGAGTTTTCCCCTAAGACGTTGAAGCCCTAGAAATACTGTGAGGTGTAAAGAAATAGTTGGATGATATCAATTGTTCAACTAATGTAGTAAGTGTAGGTCATGCAGGAGACTAACTGCAAAACGGGTGTTAATTGACCAAACACTTTTGATATATCGCATCAGTCAAATCGGTTTTCCGCACACAGGTGCGATCTACCAGACTACACCAGCTTCTCAAAAGAAAATGGATGAGACCACATTGAGAGGCGAACAGTTGTTTTCATTGATTCATATTCTGGCCTGTACAGATCAAATAAGGAAATGGTATGTTGAACGGAGATAGATATTCAGTCATTCAAAAGTCAGGGTGATTGACCGAAAGGGAGAGGAATGGGGGGGGGGGGANGAGTCGTGTTTGATGCTCATAGATCCATACAACACTGCAATCAAGCTGTGATGCGTCATCCGTACGATCGATCTTTGGCCACGGTAGTTGAATGGCATGAACCAATCTGTTTTGTACACACAGGTTGGGTTTGCACAAACGAATGTCGATCGCTTCCGCAGTGGCTCGGGTGTGGAGACGCAGCGACTTGGATGGGTGAGGTGATATTAGACAGATGACTTTGAAGGCTGATTTAGGCTTCACTTGGTGGCCCGATTCCGCTAGGTGAGCGAGAATAACGCTTCCTGTGACACCGTGTAGAAGCCAGCTTGAATAGTGCTCTTTAGTCCGCTGAGACATTTGCCTCGCAGTTCGGCCAATGTAGGTTGCGTTACAAACGCAGATGAAGAAATATATAATCGGAAATGAGGCTTACCATCCAATGATGTGAGGTAAAACTCACTTTCAACTTGGAATAATTGTGCATATAGCGTTTAGGTTGCGACAGGAAACGGCATTGAGGTGTGATGTGATTTAGGCTGTGTTCAAGTTCGGATAGCTTTCTGCGGTAAATTGCTTATTTGATCAATTGAGCTCTTGAGATGTGAGTTAAAAATTCTTTTGAATGACTACATATCTATCCCTTTTCAACATGCTATGTCCTTATTTGATCTATACAGGCTAGAATATGAATCAATGAAAACAATTATTCGTCTCTGAACGTGTCTTCTCATGTCATAATGGGCATATTGTGGAATTTAAAATTGATGTCTTAAGTGGGAGATGTTTACACAAGGCAATCTGCGTTTTAGAATAGTTCAGTGAGAAGTTCGATAAGATAAAGCTGGTTTTCGTTTCCTAATGACTGATTATGAGGAAAAATGCCCACCATTGTGGTGGACTAAGTTAAGCATACCTTCTTCTGTCCTCTGATTACCAGTGGTTTCATCGGACTCTTGAGTTCAGACGTACAAGATGGGCGAAATAAGAGATCAATTAAAAAAATGATTGAGATTTCCTGTCACGTAAAAAATGCTTTTACTGGGCGCTGGTTTATAGTCAAACATTGGTAATTAGTTTTAGAATGTTATAACGCCGGTAGTGAATGATGTTTGATGCAATATAATGGAACTCGGGTGTTAAACACATTCAGTGGTTTCCCGCCTTTTGTCGCTTTGGTGATAGTTGTTTCACACAAGTCATAGTATCCGGCCCGCTACCATGCATTTAACCTATATGGTAATGTAAACTACATAATGAATCATTGAAAGGAATTCTTCGTTTCATCCTATCTTCCTCAGATTTAACAAAAAACGGAAATAAAGATGGCTGTCATAAGTGTTGCTGTTAAAGCATCAATATAACACATTCATTTTAGATGCATTTGAAGTGAGTCCGTGGATGGCCGTTTAGACAAACCAACAGAATTGTACGCTGTCTGCAACTTCAATGAAACAGCTGAACCGATATTGCAGATAATTCATAAAATAGATGAAACAGGTATGCAGTAGATTCCACGGCTCTAAACAACGATCAACCTCGTGAAATCAAACACAGGTGATAGTTGCTTCCAAATGAGATCTGAAAACACAATGCACGTCCGTTTCATGTCAAAACAGGTGATTTATTTAACAAGCATGGCTTTTATGGCACTCAGGTTTGAACATATACTTCAGCAAACCTTCGTTACCCTAAAAATAACGTTTCAGCTATGGTTGGGAACTTGTTCCTTCTCCCGTGCTTTCTTTAGAATAGTTAGAGTTGGTCAGGATTTATTGAAGGATCCTGTTTCCATTATGTTTGATGTTTTCAGTTATGATTCAGCTGTTTTGATCAGACCAACCAAACAACAACATTTCGGAGCTGTCTGAATACGTTCAGTCATGAATGTCATTTAAGGATTAATCACCTAATATCCTGGGTTTCAGTTCTACCTTCCATCCAACTCAAATTCGCATTCACATATATACCCTATTGTGATTTCGTGACGAATATTTTCACCCACAGAGCAGTGAAAGAGTGATCTAAAAAGCTTGGAGGTAAAGTACCTATGAAGTTGTGGAGTTGATCCACAGACGGGCCGACGATTCAAAATTATGTTGTCCGCAATAGGGTTACATAAATTAGTTGTAGTTATTCTTTAGCGGGCTTGCTATCGGTATTATTTGCACACCTAATTGTGTATCAATTCAGCCGTCGGAAGTACTTTTAATTTATGATACACACCAGACTTCGGTTCTTTGTTCTCTCAATCGGGTACACAAGATTGATGATAGTCTTCTTCTTGGGCACTTGTGATTAAACATTTGGAGATGCGTGTTGAAGCTTTACCTGATGTTGTTCACAACCCCAGTTCGGTTAGACCACCACGGGCCATTTCCATGTTTAATGGAAAAAGAAACAAAGCACGGTGTAGAGCGCCTTGGAAGTGACGTTTGGCTTATGCAATGGAGCGGAAAATCAATTTGTCAACATACCCGGGCTTTCATTGTCTAATCGCTTTCATGTAACAACTGGAAAATGGGAAGGGAGAAACCTGCAGGAGGTGGGTGGTGGACAAGGAAACGAAGTGTGATATGAGCTGTTGCCTGAAGGAAATGTGCTTGTGACATGATCGATTATGCAGGTCAATAAGAGACCATGCTGCGATAAGGACATTCGGGGTCGATTCCAATTACCCATGTCAAACGACCCGGATGACTGGTTTGTGAATATCAGAGGAAATGTGCATGAAGGGATGTGGATTGAGTATGTTAGGG
>UZAN01039564.1:67069-130432 GCA_900618425.1 Echinostoma caproni
CAGACTCAGGTGCCACATTTATTCACACGAATGTCCGCACATGAGTCAGGTTCATCTACAGCTTACTTGCATAAGTGGCCTAGGAGTTTCAGTCATTTAGAAATACTGTGAATTTAGATGTCAGTTTAAGCATTCTGACGTGTGTGCGATTGAAACAGCGGATCGAATGAAATAATCATTGGACGAAATTCAAATGCACACGTAATGTAGACATGTTTGTCTGCTCAAACCACCAGTCGGTTGAATTCCAGTTTCACTTAGTCTTGGAAATCACGTAAAGGTGGTTATGACTTAGTCCGCAAGTATTTCCCCAACTAAGGGAGTATTGAAAGAAAACACGATGTTTCAAATTAAGTATTGGAAGTTAGTTATTGAGGCTCAGGTTAGGAGAGGACATTTTGGACTGTTCGATGACTTGAGCATTCTGTTTGTAACCGCATCATCACCAGTCTGACTAAAGTCGTCGGTGCTCGTAAAATGACTATGTTTTGCTTCTCTCTTCATTTAGTTTGATTGGTCTTCGGGAAAAATTTGCTCATTATTTACATTGTTCTCATCGCTGAACATCACCAAAGGGGTGTTGTTTCGCCTGGATTAGAAGTCCTGGGTTCGTTGTCAGGTTAAGTGATGATCCTTTTTTGTTACGTCATTTGGTTTTTCGGTCACATTGATATGTACACATGATCTAGTTAGATGTCACTCTCATTCGCTAAGAAATTCTGTGTCATGACCCTGCTTTGTCAACGATTCTTGTTGATTCAAAGTTCTAATTGTGTCTCTTTTGATCCGACAACGGACCTAGGAACCTGAATCCATAATTCATAATAGCATAGACGTGATCTGAATGGAGACCCCATGCTAATAACGGAACGAAAAATAACCCAAGAATAACCTATCTAAAGAAATGGATAGAAGCAGGATGCAGTCATTTCACAAGAACGGATGAGGTTACCCCGGCAGCTGGCCATAATTTTGAAAAAATACCAAACCCAGCGAACATATGGAATAGCAATAGTCCTCAACTGTTCATCATGATTCATCATGGTTTGCAGTGGTCTAAATGTACCACGGTTTGAAGTAGCACGATGGAGCTGGCGTGGACAAAAATTCGCTCTTTATAATCATTATCCCTCTAGATCACATATCACGATCGTAAACAAACCAGGGTCACCAAAGAAAGAACCAATGAAGGAAACTTGAAATGTAAAGTGAAATGTAATCCGGTCATAGTTCGGTTGGTCCACATATCGGTTATCAGTAACTGAAATATTATAACGTATCTAAATTTCAGATTATTGCACCACAGTTGACTTGAAGAGGTTCTTGATTTCTTGTGGTGTCGGAAAATACCAGACTGTTCTTCATACACACAAAAAATAAGTCCGGGTTAGGAACTGCAGGACCGCATTAGCGTATCGACTCAATTTCTGGGGCTATTCGATTCTACGAACTCCAGTAGAGTACTAGGCACGAAAAGCCTATGAGACGGTCAGCAAAATGAATGCGTGGAGTAGTATCGACATTCACAAGCAGGATGGAGTGTGGTCAGCAAAAAGATGCCATTGTTCGACGCAGAGATTGACTGCTGTTTAATGAGTCATTCTGGAACAGATTTGCACGGAAAAAAGAGCAGACTAGATGAACGGTTGTCAAAGTCATGGGATGCAGAACTAGTGGAGAAAGAATATGACAGCGTGGTAAGTGTTTAGCAAGCGGTCTATCCACACCAATACCCGAATTCTGAAATCTCAACCTGTTACATATGATTTAAGGGAAGAGGGCCGGGTAGTACTGCACCCATTTTCGAAGTTGGATCTTTCTCACGCATATCAGAGGTCAAAATTACATGATCAATGTAAAACGATTGCAACTAATAACACTCAATCGTCTCTATTTGCGTAAAGTTGTTCAGTACTTGACATTCACTCAGCCCTGGTGATATTTTGAAGGACGATAGAGCGTGACATCGCTGCGATTTCTGACACATTGATGCACTAGAATGATACACTAACCAGATTAACGCGAATGAATGAATCCTTGAAACCATTAACACTTATACTTGCCATCTGTGGCCTTTGGGGAACAAGAAAAGAGAAATTGTGCCATCCAGGGAGCTCGGAAGCAAAGATATATAAATGAGTTGAAATCACTTTAGGATATTTCTAATCACTTTGTAGGATTCATATTACTAACGGTCAACCTATTGTGAGCATTTAGTTTCGAGAACTACAGGAGACCAGAGTGTATCCGTGGTCCCCTGGTATGAATTTTGTAGAAAGTCACGGCCTCTTCTCCAGGTCTCCAGGTGGAGGTGACTTCGAAGTGAAGTGCCTGTTCAACGAATAGAGGATTTCTATCCCACGGCACTACTAGTATAGTATTCTGTGAAAATGAGATCAAACAATGTTGCACGGCAGATTCCGGAATTTTCTCGATGCACTAAATTCATTCCTGTGTGTTGACATTACCCCTTATTGCGCCACCGCAAATGTTGTGACGGTATTTGAAATACCGTAACCATCCGGTGAAAGCTTTACTGTCAATTATTGGTACTTGAGCGGTACATTGCATTATCTTCGTTTGGAGCTGTTTATTTGTTACGACAGTCAAAACCGACGCGGGTGAAGTCACCTGGTGCGAGAAAAGGGACTTTCACTTTCAGTTTGAGTTGTTTCCCTTTAATCCCAGGAGATTGTATTTGTTATGGATAATATCACAGGCTGAAACAGATCATACTACTTACTTACTTCTTACTTTCCTCCGTGAAGACGCTGACTTACACCATTTTTAAATTTGCTTAATGCATTGACTCTCATAGCAAGAGAAAGCTCCTATTTCCACTGGGAACCAGATACTTTACAACAGATGGATTAATGTGCAGTGAGATACGTAAATGATAAAAAGATAAAGGTGACTTGTGTGTAGATATATATGTTCAAATACTGTGTTATTTTCGAGTGGCTGCAATCTTCAATGCATCATCCATGAATTTGCACCAGATGGTGTAATAAAGCAATTTCTTGACTTGATTTCTCTAGTCCGTTTATCGTGTTCAGTTTCGGCAATGATTTTACTATTTAAACTGGAAAACCAGATTATTTTTGAGTATCACGAACAATAAATTGTGTTTGGTAGCTATATTGGTGCAGCGGAGTGCAGGTTTCCAAAATCTCATGCATTAGGAAATGCCTGGCCAACTCGATTATGCTTTCCGTTGCATTTTCTGCAGTATGCACCATGTTGAGATGCAGCGACATCGTCCTGGACATAAATCGTGCAGTATGATCTTTTCGTTTGAAATTAATCTCGCTAATGGCTTGCTTCTGTATATTTGCGGTCCACATTTTCAATTTAGCCTACTCATGAGTAGGCTAAAATGAAATTAGACGTTTTCAGATGTAAGTACACTGTTGTGACCGAAAATGAGGGAAAACGTTTTTGAGCAAAGAAGAAATAATCACAAGGCGAAGGAACCGCGTGACATCGTATGGAATGTAGATTTATTTTTCTACATAAGAGTGCATCTTTTTATGGTTTATTTGTATTTGAATCGTCTTGATCTTTTCTATTTTGAATGCCACGATGATAGAAAACATCTAGACCGAATTTGGGGACGATTGTGCGCTGCAAACTAACTATTTACCCAAGAAGTTGGTATTGTGTTTGGGGGAAGGAGAAGAGGGGTAAAAGTGCTATTTATCATCTTTTTGTAGAGTATAACATGTGTACAACCAAGAAAGTCCTTCTGAATAAAACGCTGGTGTTACTGCGATTCAACAACTTCAGTTCTATTTGTTTGTATGCAACTAGATTCCGAAGCCGTCCTTCCTTACTCTGTTCGGGTTGAAACGTCTTTCATGTATTCACTCTCAGTGTTCCTCTGTGTTCATTATTTAATGACTATCCATCAATTCTTGCCTTTTCTTATATTATTTTTCATCATAATTCTTACAGTGAAGGTAGAATTTTGATGAGGTGTAGAAGGAATGACAAAACTAGATGGAAGTAGTACAACAAGAATGAAGAAATCACTGGGTCGAAGCATTAACGATGAAAGTCAACCTTGGTGCACGGTCTGTGAAGAGAAAAAACTGGTAGTAAATAGGCCGAGCTGACAACGTTGAGCACCCAAACCCTGATCAGATGTCTATAATTTGTAGGTGATGCATTAAACGAAGTTAAGTAGAAAACTTGAAAACGCATATAATATGATTATCGGTGTCATATGTGTAGACTTGTAATGCTAACGTTAGATAGTCAGAAAAAGATACTAGTTTGCGAGGTAAAAGGATTGGTTATGTCTTAGATAATGTAAATGTTGAAGCTCACAAGTTCGTACATGAAAATCTACTTCAGAATAATCATAAAATAGCTGAGGGAAATAAATGTGTAGGTCACGCATTTACTCGACCAATAGACTTAGCTTTCCAACACTAATAGCTTTTATCATTCACTCTTAATTGAGGAGGCAGTTGTGCAGTTGGTTTTGAGTAACCCATGTAACCAGATCCAGGTTATTCTGCCAAAGCCTAGTTCACGACCGCAGTCTGAATATGTATGTATAAAATGCACGAGAACTATTTGCGTTAAACTCGTTTTGATCAATTCAGATACAACAGTTTCAATTCAACTACTTTCTCTTTATTCCAGATAATCTATCGAACAATTTTAGTTGTCCAATCTGCCACATGGTCGTCCCTGGTCAGGAAATGGAAGCGCATCTTCGATTTGAACTTGACCGAGTCAGGGACGAACGCTGGTTGTGAGGAAATTAATGCCTATTTTTCTGACTTGATTTTGAGCGTTATTTTATTGGTCTGAATCCTACTTTGTTCATTGGCGTATCGACCTGAAAATCTGGGTTCCTATAGTAAAATGCAATCAATAGATTGGTGGAAAAATCTTTCCCCCTTTTATGCAAACCAATTGGTCGTACATTCAGTGACCTGAATTGAAGTTTAACTTTGTGAGAAACATTACTACCAGCGAAATGTCATAAATTTCGAAAAAAACACCGGTGGTGCAAAGGGGAAAGGGATTCCTGGAATTAATAGATAACTTCACAACTAAAAATTTCAGTCTATTTCAATAGTACTTTCATTTCTCGGTCTTGAATTCAGTATACATCATGATTCACTGAAACACGGACTACGACCGTCAATCATCAATCTGTCTGATTGTATTTTTCCATCTGAAAACAGCGTATAAAGAACGCTTGCTTAACCAGCTGAGAAAGAAGCTACGTCATGCCTTTAGATAGATAGTGCTCCCATATACCTTCAATGTGCTTAACACTTATCTCAGGTAACTGCAATACATGGAACACCTTAACGAAAGCAGTATCCTTTCAAATTTCGTCTATTTCGTTTACATGCAATAAAGCTAGTGGCCATCGCACATTACGTAATATGGTGATAAATGAAAAAAAACAATAGCTATTACTAGAATTCAGACCTCCAAACAATCTCGGGTATTGAGTTCAAGAGTCCGGAACAGAACACACCACAACCTGTAATGCTTGTGTCTGTTGCTAAGGAAAATTATTATTATTATATGTGGATCAAATAAGTTAGAAACTTTATCAGAGTTTCCAACCGACTCCAACTGAATCACACTTCTAAACCAAGGACATTCTACAAAGATCAAATGATGAAATCCGTAGAAGCAACACTTCTAAAACTCTGAATTCTACAAATATCAAAAATAGTAGTCGATGATGAATATTTTCGAGGCTAAAATATTAGTCAGTCAGTCAGTCAGTCAGTCAGTCAGTCAGTCAGTCAGTCAGTCAGTCAGTCAGTCAGTCAGTCAGTCATCAGTCAGTGTATCAGTCAGTCAGTCAATCAGTCAGTCAGTCAGTCAGTCAGTCAGTCAGTCAGTCAGTCAGACAGTCAGTCAGTCAATCAGTCAGTCAGTCAGTCAGTCAGTCAGTCAGTCAGTCAGTCAGTGTCAGTCATTCAGTCAGTCAGTCAGTCAGTCAGTCAGTCAGTCAGTCAGTCAGTCAGTCAGTAGACATTCAGTCAGTCAGTCAGTCAGTCAGTCAGTCAGTCAGTCAGTCAGTCAGTCAGTCAGTAGCACCCAGCCAGCCAGCCAGTCAGTCAGTCAGTCGATCATTTACTCATGCATTAATTCAGTCAGTCTATCTCTATCTCTGTCTGTTTGTCTATCTGTCTGTCTGCGATAAACCCAGTACATGTGTTTTTAAACTTGAATTTCGGTTTCCCTTTAGGAATTTGCATTACAGCTTGAAGTTTTATCATACTCAACAGTGATGAGACGTAGGAAACCGATGGCGGTTTGGGTGTGTGGTGATAGTAAATAGTATGCTTTAGGTTTCATCTTAATCGATCACATGTCTAACATAATTCCTTTTGATTAGATTATCAGCCGAATATCAACCTTTACTTTGCTTACACTTTTTTCTTTAGAGCAGTGCATATACCTTAGATGGGGGTATCCATGAATTAGGCAAGGAGTTTGCGAATCGCGTTAGTTCGATCCTGGCAATTTGGTTTCAGATTAGAAACTCTTTCATTTAAACGGATTGTCCATCCTAACGGATAAGGAAGGCGATAGAGAGAGAGAGGGGGTGGGGTGAATAAGGATCATTCCTTGTGAGAATTCGCATAATGTGCTCTCTTGAGTGTTCACAAAGGAACATCTACGTTGATTCGACCTGGTATGTGAACAGATAAGGAAGTATGTAAGCAACCGGATCAGTAAGTAAGTAAGTAATCAGGTAAGTAAGTAGAGATTAAAAAATGACTTCATTTTCAGTTAGATGAAAAAGTAAAAAATAACTTGCAAGGGCAACAACATTAGCTAAAGAATTTCTTGAAACCACTTACTTCAGGCCGTGTTTCATGAGGATAACTTACTTGTAGATACTACATTTTTATTTATCCGGTCTGTAACTAATATTAATTAAGTTTCATAAAGAACAAATCCAGCAGAGGAGTAAACGGGTCATATTGGATGAAAGCATGCATTGCTCGTTTAGTCGAAGTCGTGGGACTCTGATCATACTATTTTGGTTATATATTTAATTAGAATATTTTTTGTTTTCGTTAGCTAAGAGAGACATAGAACTAACAGTTATGAATATTCTGTTTGCTCCCACTTCCAGTGAGCACCGGCTCTCATCATCACCGATTGATTCCGATCCAGAGGTAGCTCAAACTGCTTCTCAATCAGTGTTACCTAATCCCCACCATGTTATAAAGGCCCAGAAACCCCGAAGTCCGGTCTCAACAACAAACGAGCACGCTTATAGTGAAATCAGATATCGGGAGTTTATGAAAATCAAATCCCGACGAAATACACGCAACAGTGAGTTTAGTTTGTTTTGTGTGGCTGACGTTTCTTTTATTTAGGTCAATTAAAGAACTATTTGAAGGATGTGGAAACACCAACTTGGAAAGAAGATCACGCAGGTGGCGTGTCTTGCTCAACCACGAATAGTCCTTCCTGTGAGTCCGTGAGTATTGTTTCGATAAATCACATTTTTGATTTCGGTTGACACAATGGTGACACGCCTTCCATGCGATGGGTTCCATGTTCAAATCCCGGACGGGACGGTGAATATGCACTACTGACAAGCTCCGTTGAGTTCAAAACTCTAGTCTAGTGCTTCCGAGTCTATGCTTGACTGGAAGAGCTGAGGAATGTGCGCGAAGGTGAAAACTGAAGGACGGTCAGTTCTAATCAACCAATATCGATTATCCCACACCAATACTCACAAGTAACTGTGAATGAATAAATGAATCAAGCAATAAATCAATCAAAATTTAAGCAAACTTTCTTCATGAAATTTTGCTCTTTACGGTCATGGACATTTTATTGCCAATCAGGCTTACTGATCTTTGGTCGCGTACCTTCATAAATTTTCAATCAGCTATTCACTGAATGAGTTTCCAACAGCTGAGATTTCCACGTAAACAGCTTATGAGCTGCCGATCTGAAAGAATGAAAATCAACATAAGTCCTTTGGTCTGGATCACATATAAAACACTTAAGTCCATAAAGCGAGTCAGAAGGATGTAGGGGGTTTCTAAGTCGTGTATATTTGTAATCGTAGGAGAATTCTTCCATAAAGTGATAATTTGTATTGAAACTTTACCATGCAACTAAAATCAACTCTTGAGTAGTATTACGAAATTTTTGGGAATAACTTGGACTGCCTTGAACATACTTTATCCTTGTCTTCAGTTCACACGGACAACGGTAAACTTTTAAATAACTTTGCTCCAGTTTTTCAATTATTTTCAATTATGAGCTTCAACTGGGTACATTTACCCAAACCTGCATGAAGGATATGACTTGGTGGGAGGATTTTAATTGGGGTTGGATCAAAGAACTGATTGACTATCATTTCTCCAGACAATGCTGTATTTATCGTCTCCATGCCATCTGTGAAATTTGATGCAGTTTCTCAATTGAGAAGCACTCGAGGCAAACACGGCGCGATATGGTAGGCCCGTGCAACACTCTTCCCAAACTGCGAAGTCTACTCATGACTATTCGTCGCCAAGGAGAGGGTTCCGTTGAGATAGCTTTTGGTCGTCCTTAGTGCAATTCATCCACTTGTTCTATTGCATATGCACCCATATAATCCATCAAAAAATTTAAATCGACAATTAAAAAGAAGGAATGACCGCAATGCGATAAAACACAGTCCTTTTGAATCCACTAAAAGATGAAAGTGTTTCGATCTATCATATTTGAACCGAGTCCTGGATTACCTCTCTAACTGTTCTAAGGTAGTTCGGAACTCTCTGAGCACGAGGAACAATCAACCACAGTGGATTGTTGGTCACTAAGTTAAATTTCTCTTTTGCTATCCTTCTATGGTGTTTCACAGTATGAAGACACGAATCACACGTGAGAACTACCGACAGTACCCTTTACTGTGTTCAGTGCAATGATAAATGATCAATCCATTCAAAATGAACAGCGCCACTACTAACCACAATGCTTTTCTTCATCTATCAGATGCAAACGGCATCTTGGAAGATCCGCCAATATCGTAAGATAAACCTAAACATATGTAACAGACAACTCCTGCAGCGAGAGGAAATCTTTATCCATTCTCATCAGTCGCAACCGTATAACATCCGGACGGGCCATGTCGATGTTAGGCACAGAGCTTTAGTTCATCAAGGTCGTGCACTGTGACAACAGCGTGCTATCCATTGATAATTGTGGTTAGGGTGTCGCTAGATAGAATTTATTTTCTTCTATTGGTTACTGGTAGTGATCGAAGAAATGCCAAGGGTGCATAAACGAAAACCTAGAAGTGATGAAGAACGTTCATTATCAACCTGAACAATTGTTAGATATACTGCGTGAGTGGTGCACAACTGGGCTCACATATCTACCTAGTTTGGTTATACATCTTTTTTAAGACTTTATCTGGATAGCTCTATGAGCTTTGGACTCTTTTGTTCGTGCTTTACTCGCCGGTCAATCAAATCCGTAGCCGAAAAGCACCAACGGGAACGGTCNCACTACCATGCCGAGTTATTGGTTAAGAAGGCTGAAACTGAATCAGATCAGGACGTTCTTTGTTGTCGTAGGGAAAACCGCACGGACAGAATTTGAGGTGAAATTGATCCGATCAAACCAATTTGAGAACTACATTCCAGACAGTGCAGAATTATAGTCTGGTGGCAGAAAATATGGTGAATATGTGGCATAGAACTGCAAGGGAGGCTTGTCAGAAACTATCTTCTTTTGGCTGAGTACTCAGATCATGAAAGATCCAAGTTATGAATTTGTGAATTTGGCTGAGATCAGTGACCAAAAAACGTGAATAATAGAATATAGCCCTGAAGTCTGCGAATATTTCAATTGAATAAATATGTTGGTTCATTAAACGATGTTCCAATTTAGTTTGTCACTACGCTGTCCAAATGCGCAGCAATTATTCTGCCTTTGAA
The DNA here is from genome assembly GCA_900618425.1 of Echinostoma caproni. Lineage (NCBI taxonomy): Eukaryota > Metazoa > Platyhelminthes > Trematoda > Plagiorchiida > Echinostomatidae > Echinostoma > Echinostoma caproni. The sequence continues at coordinate 77,008 of UZAN01039564.1, forward strand.
CAAGATAATCTTCCGAGCTTTTTTATCGGTCGAAATCATTTTTGATATTCTATTCAAGTGTTGTTCCACGATCACGTGAAATAACCTGCACAATGCAGCAAACTAGGATGAAAAGTATGACATCATTCTCTGGGCCAAATGTGATTGGTAATCATTCATGAGCCAGATAAGAAGTGTATACCTTATGTGACTACCATGTTGTTTCGAACCAACCCTCGGCAGCTGTAGTTTACGTCGGCACGACAGTGCAACATGTATGCAGAAACACTATCATNCAATCGATATTTTATGTGCTGTTTCATACCGAAACAAGGTGGAAAGATGTATCACTTTACTATTATGGCTCGAATAATATTACGTGATATAATTAACTGAGTCAGTTCTGTTTACATCTTACAAATACTCCGAGAAGATGGAACAAGAGACTTTGACCCGAATTGTATATTCCCCCTCCCAACCCCAAATCGATTTCCTGAAACATCGCAGACCCCAGTTCGTTTCTATTTGGGACATAAAAGCAATGAGCAAAGTCTGTACGTTTCACAGCGGTTCGGCTGGTCCAATCATGGGTAGGAACTGTGTGCTAATAATTTCCCCATATTAAATGAGTAAAATGCGCATATGAAGCCCCTTTAGTGTGCTTACTCGTGTGAATCTGCCAATGGAAACCAACGATACTTCTGTCTGAACTGCTATTTCACACAGCGTCGTTGCGTGTTGATGCATTTTTTTTGTCACTCCCCAATCCTGCGGAACACGGTATTGTTTTACATTTACGAAGGCTCCGCAGAAAGTTTCCGGATACGCAGTACGCGTACGAAGTGTAGATGACCGAGAAAGGAAAATGAACTGTAATATATGGTAAGTATTTTTCAGTGATTGCAACTGACAAAACCAAATATTAAGCCCAAAGCACAGCGTACAAGTTATACGGGTAGCTGTATGGATGGAACTTAGTTGATGTCACTGGAGGGCAATGATTTTCTACGACTACAAATGTGGGTTCAAGCAGCAGAAGAGTGTGAATAGTTTGCGAGCTGCCTTTGGTGATAAAGCGCCTTCAGAAAACACTGTGTTGTAGTGGTTTGCGGAATTCAACCGTGGCAGGTGATCCATGGATGATGAAACACGGTGTGGTCAACCTATGGCGGCCACCACAGCAGACAACATTGCTGCTGTACAAGCGATGGTGGAGAACGATGCGTGGGTGACAGTAACACAGCTGGTGAAAGCCATATGGACCAATTCGTACGATTGGACATGAAAAGCTCGGCCTCAGAAAGGTTTGTGTACGCTTGGTACCCCGTCAGTTCAGTGAGGGACAGAAAGCAATTAGGGTGAATTGGTGCTGCACCATGCTTGCCTGGTTTGATGTTGGACGTTTCAATGCAGTTTGCGAGATCATCAGTTATTACGAGACCTGGGTGTACAGTTTCGATCCAGAGACCAACCAATAATCGGCTCCGTGAACGCCGGTTTGCGGGGTGTCGCCTCAGAAACTCCAACTCGAACGCTGTGGCAAAGCAGATGGTGACTCTATTCATGGCCAAAAGCAACCATCTGGCTACTATACCGCTCGTAAAGCAAATCACAGTCATCGGAGACTGCTACGTCGTCCACTGTCTGCCGAGAGTGCTGGGAGCTGTTGCCAGGTATCGTCCAAGGACTCGCGTATGGGAGACATTGCTCCACCATGACAATGCACCTGCACACAGACCCCATTTCTTCGGATTTTCTGGCCAGAGCATGAATCCAGAAGGTTGGTCACCCGCCGTACAGCCCAAATCGGGCTTTGTGTGACTTTCTATGTTCTGAGATGTCATGCGCATGATGCGTGGAACCCGATACGACTTATCAACACCTGCGATGAAGGCCTATATTGAGCGGGTTGAAAAGTTACCCGCTTTGGTATGGTAGAATTGTTTCATCAAATGGTTTGAGAGCCTGGAACTGTGCTAGAAAATTTAATTTCACTTGCACATGTTCGGCAAATTATGTAGGACGAACGATGAGGCAGCTCTCCCAAAGGATCAGAGAACATAAACCGGCTTGGCTGAGAACGAATTGCAAGAAAACAATAACCAGTGCGATTATGGACCACCTCGCTGATACCCGATATTAGCCAGACAACGATGCATTCAGAGTCATCTACAAAGTACCCCAGAACAAATCAAAGCAAGTTCGGAAACGTCACTTGGCAACAGCGGAAGCTGTAGCAATCAAAACCATGAACCCACCACTGTGCAAACAGAAGAAGGTGGTTGCTGCACTTCAGCTGCCTTGGCCTCAATCAAACCTACGTGATGACCCGAACCATGACCTCAATCGTATCATGATGACGCAACATGACGTGACAAATGGCACATGAAAAGAAAGGTCACCGACAATTCCGGAATTGACCTACCCCCCCCCACTCCCTTTCACCCACTGTCCCCATTTTATCCACTGGTCCCGATTAAACTTGACAGAGATTGTTGCATTTTCACACATAACCTCTATGGTCCAACCACATTTATTTCTACATGAGATATAAATACGCACACATAACTGTAAATGCCTGAAGACGAAGTTACGAAAACAAGCTTGTTCGCCATACTGTTTTGCTTTTGATATTCATATGGGAATCTTCCGTGAAATTAATTATTATTTTTTGTAACAAATAAAACTTTTATGCATGCGATACTTTGTACTCAGCTCTTGTATACTGAACTGTTTTGTGAAAATTGCTTTTTTACCTACAGCTGCCTACGCTTTCATAAGCCTTTGAGGATTGAGTAATATTATACATATTATAATATTATACATCGCTTGCTGATCCAAGAACCACTGTGCATCAGCAAAATATTCGGCAGATTCATAGATCTTGCGTCGAATCTACCTACAGCCTTACTTAACTGACATTTCCAGTAAATGAAGTGTTCACTGCCGGCAGTGGGCGAATGAGCAAGACTGAATGTAACTTGAAAAACCGTATATGTATGTGTATGCTTGTTGAACAAATCTTCTGCAAGACCAGGGAAGGGATAGAATGTTTCACTTTGGTCTGGACATTTGCGCAAAGGTACATTAGATCGTTATTTTATACATGCTGTTCTCCTGTCTTAAGCAAAAGCTCCACATACGGGTCACAAGACATTTCGGTTAAATTAACCAGACGGCTTAATAGAGGCCATTATTATCAATGTTATTATTTCAAATATTACACAGGATGGTGACTAAGCTCGTTTTCAATGATTCGTAGTTACTGCAATATATCACAGCAATTATTTGAACATATATATGCATGTATCAATACGCAACGATAAAAAAGATTGTTTTGAGAAAGGAAAATTAAAAGCGGAATAATTGGGGTTTATTTCGTTTTGGATATGTGATTCTCAATGATCACTTACTTGCAAACAAAGTCTGGTAGGCGAACCAAGCTTATTTCAATAAATTCATCAACACCAGCAATATCACTATCAAGTAATCAAACGTAGCATACTTTTTGTACTTAGTTTAATGCGATCAAAACCAGGTCGACAAGCCCAAATTACCCTATATACTTGTAATGGCCAGTTGATGAATTTATCCAAAAGCAGCTTGTTTCTCCTACCAAACTTTGTTTTCACTGCGACAGTGGACATTGTTCATTTACTGATATCGCATTCTTACTTTTTAGCTCTTCTGATCGTCGAGACTACTCGGAGTGTGAGGTGTTTGGAGGTTGGTCTGAGGAGCTAATGTGCCTAAAGAAATTCATTTTGGGCACACAGATTGGGTTTGTGCAGATAGAAGCAGTCAGCTTCCGCTATGGTAAACCTGCCTCATTAGTAGACCGCAAACCCTATACAGGGGGCGGAATGCCTCAGTCACATTGACAGTGTGATTCGTTTCGAAAAGGAATGAAACCAGTGCACTATAGTGAGTAACCTAATCCTGCCTATATTTATGCATGCGGGGTGGTGTTCACGGACTCTTTCGGATAAGTAACTGATTGTGTGGCCTATTTAGGTTGTTCCACAGGAACACGTAAGTGATTACGTACAAAATGAGTCGACAGAATCAGGAATTTTGTTCTTCAACCGTAAATGCTTTTCTTGGACGTGAACAAATCATGGAGCTTTACTGCGTAGAAGGTCTCAATAACAGTATCTTATATTCTCCCTTAGCTCTGTTGACGTGCCCCCATGAACAGTATGACAATGCATATCGATTTCCTTCTGATGTTGGTCTTCTTTACAATACCCCCACTGCACTGAATCATCGTACTAACCAACCGTTCCGGACAGACATTGTGTGTGAAGATATTTCGTAAAGACCGGAACTCCTCTTCCATTGTGTCTTCGTTACAAATCTTCCTTGCTCTCTCTGCTGGATAGCGCATCAGTTTCCTTTCTACTTTAAACGGCACAAAGCTGTATGTATTGCCTCTTCCAAGTCGCCTCTCTTTGCAATGATCATTCCACCGAGCCAACCGATGTAGGACTAACGTACACGTCTAAAATGCCCGCTTGTTCTGGTTTTTCATTTTTAAGTGCATTCTATATTCTTGTGAGCATCAGTTAACCTGCTTACTATTTCTTTTACTCCTGAAGTCGTAATAATCACGCAAAGAATATCATCCACATACTATGTGTATAGCACACAATCCTGAGTTGGTTATTTTCGAGGCCGTAAACACATCAGCAAACAACGGTTCTGGCGGTAATCTCATGACAACACCATTATTTTTTCTGTACATCTGGTCTTTGAACTTAACTTCGACGTTGTGTATGCAACTATAACCAGTTTTTCAGATTCATCACAAAAACTCTTATTTCAACAATGTATTCCAATTTTTTTAAATTAATAAGAAACATTACTTTACTTAGTCACATTTAGTCAAAGTCTGCTGGAGGAAATAGAAGACTGAGAGATCAGGACAGAGACGATGTAAGTCGAACGTACCATCCTTACTGATGACTCTCTGTTAAAGCGTTTTACTACCACCACCAAGAAAAGCAACAGCAACTGAGAAAACGAAAATATCATCACCAGCTAAGCTCTTTATTTTAGGCTTGCCATTACTGACATTAAATTTCGGCCAGAGACTGAATTGATTTAAAGCAAATGCTAGATCCATGGTAAGAAAAGTACAGTTATATAATGATAACTAATTAGTTACCAGCTCATTCAGTGGGATGTTTTGCCACTTCAATACGAGGAATAAAGGACAACAATCATGACAAATATTGAAACACAAAATCTCGTACATTTGCTGTGGTGACCGTATTTACGTAATCTTTACCTGTTCCAGTTTTCTGGAAAAATATATCATGAAATTTCTTTGTCTTCCAGATCTAACTAAAGACAACTGGAACTTGAATAACTAGCCAATGAATACGATACTGCCTATCCGAATGTGGAAAAGTTATTTGTTGGGCCTCATTATTTATTTTTATTGCATCTTCTTCTCACTGATCCATTGATTGATTGAATAATTAACTTATTCACCCATTCTGTCGTTTGTTCTTTCCTTTTCTCAATAACCTCTGGGACATTTGCAAATGTATTTACCTCCGCTGGAAAAATTTAAAGATTAACTGGTAGCCCAATGACTGCATCGACGGTGTCGATCATATTTGGGATGCGATTTTGATTTTCACAACACAACAAACAAATATCGAAAGCAGTACGCCAAGAATTTACGCCTCGTTTCTTCACTAAATTCAATGCATTATCTTTCAAACAGCTCCAATCATCAAGTCCTGATTTCCACAATAGATTGTAATCAATTTATGTGACAAAGTTATGAAAGACGTTTAATGTTGTAGCTAATAGTCTATCGCTTTTCGTCTTCTCAATTGCTGACGTAAAACAAACACGCACATTTATAGCACATTAGATTTGTAAATCCTAGGGAACGGACATGTACAGATGGGCAGGAGTTATTAGAATTAAAAAAAGGAGGTCAACTCCACGGCAAGTGAGCTGATTGTGTCAATAACTTCCGGGTGCATCATCATTGTTGACACCATCAGTTCACTTGCCTTGGAGTTGACCTCCTTTTTTTAATTCTAATAACTCCTGTCTGTCTGTGCATGTCCGTTCCCTAGGATTTACAAATCTAATGTGCTATAAATGTGCTTGTTTGTTTTACATCAGCGAATGAGAAGCTTAAACGAAATATTAACACCTCGCGACATGTCTTCTTTTGGTCCTGATGTGATGGATAAAGGGGCTGGAAAAATTGCTCTATGGGGATCAAACTTTATAATTCTTCTTATTTAGAGAGACGAGAACAAAGAAAAAAATAAATGATCATAAAAGGCTCTCTCAGAACTACCATAAATAACACAAGGTTTCGTAAGAGTTGAGAAGGACTTAGTTTGATTATCTGACGAATTTCTTCATGTGCAACAAAATTTGGCACGAACCGAAAAGGTTCTTATTGCACATGCATTCTACCTATGATGTCTCGGGTTATGGTTTAAATTGTATCGATGGATTTGTAATGCTGATTAAAATCCATCAAGTAAAATCAATTATAAAGTTTATACATTATAAATTTATGCTTCATTTGCCCTTTACATGACGAAGTTCACCTTAAAGTCGAATCCCCTACAAGTTAACAAGTAGTCAGCTTCGGATTGTTTTCAGTTGAGTTCTAACCCTAGATGCCAGAACTGTGATGCTTGAAGTATGGTATCTGTAAGAAGCTCATACAGATGCGCTATGCTATATCGCCTATATCCAAGATGAAAAGCTATCTGATCAGCTGTCCGGGAATTACGCTTGCATTCTACATGTGAGGTTCAGGGTTCAATGCCCAGTTGGGTCGACGAGTTCACACTGTTGATTAGATGCAACCAGGTAGAAATAGCTATCTAGAGCTTCCTAGGTTTTCAGTTAACGCTTCAATTGCTCTTTACACAGCGAAATTCACAGTATAAGGTTTATTGAAGAAGACGGCGATAAGGTCTACAATAATGGTAAACAAATATTTTTAACTATGAAATTGGAATATGCACGGACTCTATAAAGCTAGACACACTGAAGTAGCGTAATGAAATATCGTCTGAGACAATAAAGAAGACAAACCCAAGGGATCCAGGAACCATCATACCGACATAATCACTCTTCAAGGAAAGAATTTGTTATCCCAACAACCTTTGGTTAGACCACCTCAGCAATTTTGCACAGAGCAATAAGAGTCCACTTCGATAAAAGCATCATCACTTGATAGATTACATAAAGGGTTATTAGCCTTCCTAATTTTGGATGAGATCACTGATGGTAAGGTGAAAATTATCTAAACAAATCACAGAGAAGAGCAAGGCATCGCGTAGCCTAACTGTCTCATAATGAAATCAACGCTTTCAAGGAATGGTTGAAGCATTTTAAAGAACGTTTGAAACAGGTGCAGTGAAAAGATGAATGAATAAACAGGAACTATGGATGGATTTAACATATGAAAACGATGTTAGCCACTATAAGTCAGTACCACAGGACTTCAAGAAAGCCGTTCAAACCTTGAATACGTTGGTCACCATATACTTGAAGCTAACCTCTCTAAAAGCACCACCTCACATAACAAAGTCATTTAACCGGATCAGAGATATAGCGATATTAGAGAAAGTTGATGGTTGATATAATATCTGTGAACAATGTTCTTTTTAAAGCTCATTTTGAGTAGATCGCTGAGCTACTGAAAATGAATATGTGCGCACATCTCCATATACCTTTAGCGTTGAATTGACCTCTGCCGGTATAGATCAATTTTAATTTAGTTTTACGCTTGTTGAAAAGGAATTGATTGGATCCTCACTGGAATTAGGGTTGAAACCTCAGGAGCTGTTTCGTGCCAAGAGTCAAGTGGATTTCAGTGTTCCCCAAAATTTATTTAGAAAACGAAGCGTTAGAAATTTAGATATGACTCGAATTGTCGATTGTCGAAAGGTGAAGTGAAATTCGTGGCTCAACAGTTTTATTTGTTAAGGTTTAAAATAACTTTTCTGTGAGAAGAATAACACTTTCGTAAATCGACATGGGTCAAGAATCATGTGTTCTGCTATCCAATTGATGAACATATCAGAAAGCATGAGAGAGAAGTAAAAGGAGGGATTTGAACCCAATCGAGCTTTATTGCATTAAATTGGGATCAACTGCCAGTTTAAAGAAATGTACATAATGAATAGGAGAAGAATTTGAGAGCTAATTGTACGGACGATGTTTAATAGAAAATCTCCCCTGATACCAAAATCAACAAGGTAACGAACTAAACATCGTGCTGGCTAGTATGTCGCTCTAAGATGGCGTTTGATTGATAAACGAAATACCCCATCCATTAGTTCACGCACCACTCTCTCGTTAATGGAAAAACTAGATGATTTCCAGAGCGTAGTCCGTCGGAAGGAATTCAGGAATGTGACGGGGTATCACCTCAAGAGAGCTGGTTTCATCCAGGCATTCAGGCTGAAATAGGTGAACTTGTTGGCTCAGAGATTTTTTGAGGCAATCGAAAAGTAACCTTCTGATCGGGACTGAGGAGATGGGTACTTTTATTGTTTGGTAACCGTATAAAAAGTTTATTCTTGCTCATTTTACGGCTGACAAGATTGCGGTTTTTGTTTATTGTAAACCTCGGTTCATTGGTCGATTTTCATTATATCATACTAACTGACAATTACACTGCCCTGAAACAACTGATTATGATTTTAGTTTATTTGCTGATTCGTCCTCCACACCGTTTGTAACAAGTTAAGACCAGCCTCTGTTCGTCACTGTCGGTAATTTTAATTGCCTTGACGTATCTCTCGTAGAGGTATTGAACTCCACACCCGACCCCAAATCCAGTTGGATGGCATCTTCTGAAACAACCTTTAAATTCATTTCCTTAGAAAAACAAATCCCTGTCAGCAGCTCATTTGTTCAACCAAGGCATTATGGTCACTGCTTTCCTTACAAATTATCGCATCTAGATTCCAGAACCTTCTAAATTCCCCCTGATTACAGTTGGATTTACAAACGCTTTTTCTTCCAAACACTTTTTTACGTTTGCGAGTAACTCTTCTAACTATGAATGTTTTACTCATTGTGTGACGTTTTGGTTTCATTTGTGTTTTCCGATTGTGAATATACAAATTCGATCCTATGCATCCCCATGGCTTCAGCTCAAACTTCAAGAAATACTAAATGCAGCTCACAAATCGTCCATTGAGAACGACGTCCAATTTAACGTCTCCCAATGCAAGGTGATTTCGCTACGCCACCATGTGTGGTTTCCTTATTTCCTCGGAAACGAATTACTGTCTCATGCATCAACAGAGCAGGACTTGGATGTTATAGTCCACAAAGAACTGAGCTGTTCTATTAACTGTGCCAGGCCGTCATCAACAGCACTCAAACATGTCGGTCTACTAAGCGCATTTTTGGTCATTTTGAACCATATTTATTCTAACGTCTGTGGTCGGCATACATACGGCCGCATATTGAGTATGCCATCCAAACCTGGAATCCATGATTACAAGATGATCATAAGATGTTGGAACGTCAACAAAGGCTCGCCACGAAGATTGTAAAACGACTCTATTATGATTCGTACATGGTGAGACTGCAGTCGTTGGGTCCATACTCTGCTCAGTATCGTCGGATTCGAGGAGACTTGATTTAGTGTACCAAATATTTCACAACCCAAACCACCTCTTCGCCCACTTTTGACGTTATCACCAAACATTCATCTTCAAGGAAATACATTCAAGTTACTGCTCCAAAATCTCGACTGGACTGTCGACGTCATTCCTTTGTTATCAGAATGTGCACTGCCTGAAATTCCTTACCATCTCATGTCGTTTGTGACAATACTATTGATTCTTTCAAGGTAAAACTCAACGAATCATTAACAAACATTACAGTCCAACATCCATGAACACACATAACGCAATCCAATACAGCATATGGAATTTTGCTCACCATTGTTACCGTTCAACACCCAATGGGACAAGAAAATCATCTGCTTATAAGTAATGTCGATAATGACACTTTGATTTTGGCTTTGATAAAGAAAGAAATTAAATATTGTAAGTTTTTAGTCGTGTGCAGACCAAATCAAACGAGAACTGAAAAGTCAGGAAACACTGTACGGTTGTTTTGATCTAGTTAGGTTTCATCAGAAGGACAAATTAATCTAACATAATTTACTGTGAATCGATCCGGGGACTTATTATGTAGAATGTAAGTCCATTACCGTCAAATTCACGACTGTCAGAATCAAATATGTATTCAGTCTGTACCTCGACCAGTGATGCTCAAAATTTGAAAATCTGTTGACGTTCGTTTTAACTTCATTCTAGGCTTTTATTATCAGACTCGTTTCAGAACATGCTGTTCCTAATGAGACCATTCCCAGGGGTCACTCCATAACATACATAGGAGTCACCTGGACACGTAATCTTTCTTGGTTCGAGCACGTTAAAACACTTTACATTAAGGTATGAAAACTGTCATTCTAAGCATTCAGACTTAAAATGCCTGCTATCCATCTAAATCTGTTTTCTAAAGTTTTGGCAGCCTGCGTTCAAACACATTGGTTGTACTGTTTTTTAGCATTTCCCCATCAAAATATAAGAGAACTTAACTGACATGAAAAAAATCATTTCCAGAAACGTTAAACTTATTTCCTCTTTCATTGATATAACAAAAGCTTTATTTGTTGATTTTATTTTGTACGGGAATTTTAATGTACGTGATCAATTGACGAGGAATCAGTTGTTAAGTGGAGAATTCCCTGTGCATACTCGTCATAATAAATGTGTTTCTTATCCCCTGCTCTTTTCAAGTGTATGCTTTTCCCGCGCATATCATAACTTACAAAAAGTACATCATCACTTATCTTCTCCTTATACATATGACTCGGATGTCTATCATTATGGAAATAAAAATTCATCTTGCCAGTGAAAATCCTTTTTTTCTTATAAATGCAACTACTACCTCATCCCAAATTCATTTTATGTAAATACTACTCTCCCTAAACTCTTCGAAAATGCTGAAAAGTCATTTTATTTTAATTTTATTTTAGAGTTTTGAATCCGGACCCCATGCAAATATTTACGCAGCGGGAGAGCATTCAACAGATTAAATTCTTCATGCGGCAAATGTTAGCTGAATGGGTTTGAACTTCCATCTATGACAGCTTATCATTGATATACTTTGAGATGACTAGGTAAATCCTTGTATGTGTTGTTGTATTTCATCAGCTCAGCTCGGCGTTCTATAGACCTATTCACAACAACGAAATTTGCGTTGATTCATCTAGCAGTTTCTAATGCTTCTCCTAATTACCTAGTTTTTATTTCTTTTAACGATACGGAACAAACTTTTTCAGAACATGCAGCGCTTGTTATACGTGGTGGGTAAAAGAAAAATTATCAACACAACGGGGACTCAAAAAGGAGCCATCTTGTACTGGTCAAACCAGAATCAATTGACAAAAACGTAAAAGCCCAAGGTTTCTAATTAATCTTAGACAATATAAAATGCTAAGTGTTGTCAAAACACACATCATTGATGGTTTAAAAAGCACATTTTCAGTAATTCACTCAAATAACTGTTGTGTACAACTATTTAAGATTGAGTCGAGGATTTGGCAAAAGAGAAACACAATAGTGAAGGGCGCAAATTGTAGTTTTACCTGGCTTCTAAGTAAACATAACTCCTTGCATGAGAGCAAAGTAGACTACTATTTGCTTTTCAAATGAAGCACTGCGGAAAGATTACTGTCAGTGACCCCCTCTATTATTCCTATCAACTCGTCAGTCAAAGAATGGTTGCCAATAGGGAACAAGATCCTAATTGTTTGACTCCACCTAGGTATTTTCCTGACCAACTAGACCCCGTGGTGGTGGACTTTTCAAGTACAAAGCATTATTACTGAATTTGCAATCCAAAGAACATCAGATTTTGTCTTGTCATTGGCGGAACACATAAAAGCATTACGTCTGTCGCTGCATCGGACAAACATAAAAGAAATAAGGGCAATATTACTAAGGAGAAGCTTGTGCGTTAAAGTTCGAATATGAAGTAACGTCATGGACAATAAAAAAGTTCCGCTTTTACCGATTAAGTGAGGATTGAATGACAGTACTTAAGAAAGGGAGAATAAACAGCTGGAAAATTATTGCAACTTGGGGGGGGGGGATTTGATAGACAGAGTTTGAAAAGCGAGGTCTGCACCGTCTAGTCAAGTCAAGGATTCGCTTTATACACTCTGAGGGATGGATATTCAGAAACCACATGGCCGCAACGCGTCAACAACCACAAATTGGGAAACAATACAGCAATTAAAAAGCATCACAAAACATATGGCAAACAACGGCGTATATCGCTGACTTAGATGAGCATTTTGCACTAATTTTATGCAACGAGTTCATCGTTTTTGAGAAATATTGCGAGATAAAGGACAATACAGTGCCTGTGAGCCTCGGTGTGTGCCTTTATAAGTTTATATCAGGAACGAAAGGATAAATCACAAAAAAATGAATAATAGCAGGATTTAGATTATAGGAATGTTTTACAGCCCTTGGGGTGGTGTGCCAAGATATGCTGTAACACATGTTCTCTTGATATAAGACTACACACCGACCCAGACTTCAGGGATCGGGAAATGAAATTTTAGTCCCTGTTAAAAAGACCGGGTAAGATAACAGGAGACCCGAAAAGCCAGTGGAACAAAACGCAAGTAAAACAAAACGTCTTATGAGATGATTACGGATAGAAAGTGATTTAAGATGTGAAACATAAAAGATAAGCCTCCTGAACTCCAGAAAAACGTTATGAACATGCTAATTTGAAGTGAAGTTACGACTGAAAATGACGCCAAGGTAGTTGCCAGATGATTGTAGACCGATCTGATCATTTAAGATAGATACAAACGGGACTGGCATTTGAGAGCAAATCATACTTTTCATCTTTCAGAAGGGGAGAAGTACGTCGTTTCATTTTTCGGGTTTCATTCGGAAATTCGTTTGTTGAGATCATTCCACTATTTCGTTCATCTAATTTTGTACAGTAGTCTGAGATGATGGGTTGGTACATGGCAGTTTAAATATTACATCGTCTGCGTACTTAGTAAGAAGAGAAGACTTGCTCAAAGGCGTAGAGGAAAGGTAAGCGGAAAATAAAAAAGGAATGAAACAGGTCTTTGCAGTACGCCTTGTGAGGAGGGCAGTAGTGAACTGCTGACGGTTGGATAAATAGTTAGTCAAGAGTTCAATCGTAGAAGGTTGAACGCCACCCGCAGAGAGGATATTTAGGATTATTTGCCAATCAATTGTGTTGAAGGCATCACTATGGTCTAGAAAATATATGCGGACAACATTCATTTTCTTATCAAGGGTTGGAGGGATACGCTAGGGCATTCAGGGTACCTCGGGAATGAGCATATACAAACTGGGATCGATCACCAACACGGAACCGTGTGCAGGGGGTTTTAATCAGGAGCCTATTAACCACCTTCAAAACAACTGAGGTGCAGACAATGGGACGAAAATTTGAGGAGCTTGTCTTCGGTACAGGAGTAACTGAGGTTATTCTCCAGCAGTTGGGAACACTTTGCTGTGAAATGCTATTCTTGAAAAGCTCACATAGTACAGGGTAAAAGAAGGCTGCACAATTCTTTAGGACAACAGGTGAAACTTCATCAGATCCACTGGACTCGCAGGGATTTATTCGAATCAAATCTTGGTCAATTTCGGCAACAGAATCGGTCAAGTTGATGTCACTTCCATTAGGTAGGGCAGTGAGTGCAGTTCCCATGTTGAAGCTCTGATTAGGGCCCCTATGACCACTGCAGCAGATGCGCGGTGTAATGATTTGATGCCACAAATTTGTATGAGAGCTCGTCAGGTGTCACAATTATCTTTGTTGTCAAGCTGAACATAAGAGTATAAAGAGTTGAGTCGGCGAGTTTTACCCCCGATGGATTTCAAAAGAGTGCGCACCGTATAGGCATTTTGAAGGCACGCTCCTTTCTACGACACATTATTTTGAGTTGTGGCGAACAGAATCGATGAGATTCAGATGTGCTCCAATCAGGTGGGAAAGGTGACGTTTCGAAAACCTAAATTCATTGAGAAACGGATATCAGAAATAATAAAGTCGCCACAAATGATACAAATTGAGGTATCTACACATTCAATCTATGTAGTTACAAGAGTCATAAAAGTCATGAAGAACATCAGATGAACAAAAGCGGAAATACATTCATTCAAAGGAATGAGACTGAAATGTTTGGACTGACAATGTTTTGCAGACGCATGTTTTCGGTCAGTTGACACCATTGATCTTTGACAAATGAGATAACACCACCACACTGTCTGGAATAAGGAACAAGAAGACCGACACGATAGCTAGCGAAACCATCTAGGTGTATCATTCCATCGTCAATTCTGTCGTGAAGCCAGCTTTCTTGATCACGCCAAGCCGGCTAATTTGGTGAGATCGGCCATATTTCCAACGAGGGATTGGGCGTTACAAATGAGAATGATGGGGGTACAAACTGCAGATTTTTCGTTTCTGTAGAGCAACAATCCAGCCTGCACGATACTCACTCGGACTTCTCGGAAGCTTTCTTACTGTTCTTTTATCTTTATTCTAATTTTTTCTTCCAAAACAGACAGTAAATTCACAGTTGTTCCATTCGATTCGATACGTGAAATCACGGGTGTATTTAACGAAATTAGGCATTACTGTAGTTGCAGAATAGTCACCTTGGCAACTAAGGTAAAAGTTCATGCGAATGACATATAAAACGCCGGAGACAGTGATGGTTATGCAGCACGTAATCCAAAGATGGAAAAACGGACAGTGTGGCTTAAATTTGAGGGCCCCGCCAATAACTTTGCACGAAGTATGTTACGAAGGGTTTCGCTGCATCTCTACGGTTGCCCAAAACAAACATTTTTCAAACAGGGTTTATGAGTGATTTATGAAACGGTTAGGTCTTATTGTGAAAGGCATCGGAGTTTCAANNNNGAGTTTCAAAAGCTAAACTAGGTCGACGGCACGAGGTAGGTTTTCACAGGAAGAAACACGTCAAATCAATCAAGTCAAGAATGCAACTTGTCGGGTGAATTTCCAGCATGAATCACAAATTGCGGAGATGCAGGAAACAACGTGCCAATAAAGGTAAATTAATGATAAGGGCATTGCAGAGGACGACTGAACTTAGCAATAATACCTGTGCGTTTAACTGTAATGCTCAAAAAATTGAAAATGTTGCTGGGATTATAGAAACAATTGTTTTCATTAGCCAGCAATCTAATCGTTAACTTCAAAAGTAATGCTTCAGACAACCATGGATGTACTGTCCGGAAACATCAGAAAAATATCAAACGCACTACAACAGAAGTACATAAAAAAGAATAAAGAAAGATGTCTCTTCAGAGTATTTGCTCGCAAAATGCTACATCTGTAGCCTCAGTGATCGAACTGTTGCCTAAAGAGGGAAGCAAACAGCAGACGGATGAGGAGCAATAACACTTCAACCATACATCAAACAGACAAAACGGGGTCAAATTCGTCTACAAACCGACCGCCTATCTCAGCAGGATTCTCCTTTTCGATCCAATGTGAAGACTGTGGAGAACTAGTTGTGCAGAGCTATCTACAAGTAATACTGAAAGAACCTCTCGCAAAATATAATTGAACAATTAGATAGAAAAAATCAACAAGGATAGATGGAAACCAATCAGCAACTAGGCATCATGACTCAATTTCACTTGTTATACCCCATGGAGATCAAGAAGGAAAATAGTAACTTTGAATAGGTGGAAACTATCGATCGAACCACAGTCCAAACACGCGAGCATTCCTCCAGAATACGGATTCCTCGATCAACTCAGTAAACAGAAGTGTTGAATTGAATCACGTGTAGACATCGATGGAAGTCAAGAATGACACGAAGCAACAAAAGAAAGGTTACGACGAGACGCGACAACGAACCTAGGATTTACAGTCCAAACGCAAGAACAGTTCCCGCACTTCAATCTAATCCAATGGTGATTGAATAGAACAAAGACAACAGAATGAAATTCACAGGGGGATGATCTATACACGAGCACTGAAGATATCACTTTGACCGGTGCACAAACGTTTGCCAAGAAATTCTCAAACTCGATAAACAATAGAAGTTGAATGCAGGAAACTCCCTAAGTTCCATACTCGAAAACATCACAGGAAAGGAACACAGATAGGTCAATAACAACTTTAAGTTTTAAGAATTAAAGGACGCTAAAGTTGTGCAATAATCGAACAGAAACCGGAATTGAACAGCGCGAACTTGAACTCGGACTGAAAACCCACTGAATTACGCAACGCAAGGTAAAACCAAGGCGAGCTGTGGATACAGATGATTCTATTGAGAAAAGCACGCAAATATATATCACATGCGACCAACAGTTATTGGTCGGTTCCTGGATGTCCAATCGGCGACAGTGTTATGGTTTATTATTATACCTTCATGTATTCGGCCAATCTGGTTGATGCCAATCGGGACCACAGGATAGTCGGTTATTCTATTCTTGATTGGTTAGCCGGAAGCTGTACCGCGGTGCGTGAGTATTCGTTGCACGATCACCACAAGTTGTTAAGTATAAAGGAAGTCTCATAAACTTTTATAAAGTTACCCTTAACATATAAACCGGGAAAAATTTTGTGAGAAAATAGTACCTAACTACAGGTATTGATCAAACCTGTGAGGCGGGACTTGAAATTTAGAAACATATTTAGGTTTCGAATAGAATACTACCATTTATTCCAAACTTTATCTCCCATTACAATGTTCTAAATTCTCCTGTATTACTATTGGAATCGGCGTAACGTTGATAGTCACGAAAACGCTTGTAGTTGTTCTAAAGTTACAGCTACGGAGAATTAGAACATATTGGGTATTAAACAGCCTGGGAGTTTAACCGTATAACTTTGGGGATATATCGGCATCGAGAAAAGAGCAGTGAAACATTATAAAGTACTTTGATGTTAGGCGCCATATTAAAGACTAAAACGGATATCAACATGATGTCCAGCTTGGCAATTGTGTTACAGACGTTTCGTCACCAATCGAGGTGGTATTCTCAATGCAGTAACTGTTTTAGAACCTCGATCTGCAGTGAGCGGGATAAAGACCGGTTGCAGAGGTCAGTCAATTAGTCCCGAAGAGGACCGATTGACGGCATTTCAGTGTATGGACCTCGAATAACGAAATCATCTGTATATTGGCAACCAATGAAATCACACGAAATAGGTAGATAATTTAAGTGGAAAGAAAGAAAGGAGATAGGACAGCTTCCCGAAACATGGCAGAAGTGATTAAAAGAGCGGAAGAACTTTTGAGACCGTTCGTGGTAAAAACTGCTTGGTTTGTGAAGTATTCAGGTAAAATGGCCGAACAACAGAGTAATGTAGGGTATCAAGTAGGATGTCTCGAATCACAGAACCAAAAGAAGTTTAGACCGCCTAATCTTATTTTCCTGCAGACTTAACGATGTCCAGAATGGGCGACAGCATCAAATGTAGAAATACGTGTATAAGCAAACTGCAAAACGTAGTTCGACCGCACTAATGGCGGCACTGATATGGGTGGTGCTTTATAAAAGACAAAAACAGGAGTAGAAATTACCGGAATTGATTTTTTAAAATTTGGGGTTATGTTGACAGGTTGCCATCTTTGATGATTCGCTCGGATGGACGTCAAAATTTAAAAATATTTTCACAATGGACTCAGAAGGTTTCTGGAAACACTCTTTCATCTGCTCACTCCTAGTGGATTTTAAGGACTGTGAGGACTTCACTAGAACTGATGAGGTGTACACCATTAGAAGATGAGTATAGGAGAGCAAACAATTGTTTATGACAAAACCGGAATTTGACTGTTTATATCCTTTCCATGTGGATCGTGGTTAATTCGTGTACAACAAATTTATTGTAAGGCCAATCGTATATCCCGAGGACTCTAGTCAATACCCAAGGGTTAAATTACTGATGGAACGCTCATGTAATCCAAGGCTAAAAGGAGCTTAAACGAAGAAGTCTCCAAATTGTCCAACAATAACTTTATTTTGTAAACACTTGGACCGATCAAGCTCTAAATCAGCCAATATGGGGTAAATTTTATCGTAAGCATTAGGAAACAGGGTCATAAATTTTGAGATTTCCGTGATTTGATGCAAATTGTGGTTAGAGGTTAATCATAGAGCTCCACTGTGATTTATGAGAATAATCTGCAAGCCAATACCATGGTTTCGGTTCAAATTCACCGCCGCATCACATCGGGCATTTGTGGATTCTAGCACTACCATCATCTCATCTCCGAATATTTTCCCTCAACATCAGCAAGTGTTTAGCGATTGAGTGTATGATATCTGGTGTGCAAAGCTTTTGCCAAAACCTGTCTACGCTGACCTAGACACGAAATTCTACATTAGGGACAAAAGCGCATAATTTTGGTATATTGGTTTTATTTTCTTAAAATCAATATGGGCTCAGGTTGTCTCGATCTCTTGACATGTGCTACTATCTATTTTTCCAGGCTAACCACAATAACGTGTACACAATGCATCTCACTATCCACCGCCTTGGGAGTTATGAAGTTCGTCCAAATGACGGAACATAATCGCCAAAGGATGCTTTTTGCAATAACTGTAATCCACTTTGATTGACCGAAAGAGTTGCTGTGCGGTATCAAGCTGGTTTTGCTAAGTTCATGTGGGTAAAATTGTTCGAATAGAACGAGTTAAGTTCCATTAGGAAAAGTGCACCATTAGGAAATTAAAGTTATTCGAAAATTAATTTTCACTAATGGGATATGCGATAGACATACAATGAACTTATTCATCGCACAACCAGAGAAGAATCCTGAGATTAGGGAACTGTGCAGCAATACCAAACTGGCAAAGATCCACTTGCAGACCGCTGTACCGTTTTATTGTTAGATATTACGCAACGCGTGATGAAGGTAAAAATAAATATCAATAACGAATAATTATAGTATAGGTAAATCATAATTTCTACATTCTTGGTTGCTGTCGTTGATATATATGATTCCCACCCATTTATTATTATCATTATTATCACTGTAGTTATGAATATCATACGTAAAATTGACTACCCTTATCTACACGAATGGCAGACAGAGACATTTTGAATGTACACCATGGTGCTTTTTCGAGTTACTTTTATTCCGTTTTGAGTGGAATCATCGAAGTTCCTCACAAATCGTGGATGCTGCATAGTTTAAACTTCAGCTCCATCGGATGGACTTGATGCCACTTGTTTGAATGCATTCACAGATTCGTTTACCATTTGCTCTAAAGAAAAAAAAATCATTTTGTCTTATAGAGATTTCATGAAATTGCTCACACAACTAGCTACACATTTTCATTGCTGGGCTATTTTTTGTTTTTGCCTGCTATTTTTCTTCATTCGGTATTGTGATAGTGATCGTTTTATGGAAAATATCCTTTTCCCTCTATGCATTTCATCAACACAAGAAGAAATATTTTGGCAGAATTGACATTGGCCATCATTTTCGCGTGCTCCCACTCAGCTGTGCACGCACTTTTATATGATCATGTAAAAAGAAGAAACACGAGTTGAAATGAGTCATTTGAACAAGGTGGTGGAGGAATGGGTTGTGATTTTTGGTTAGGGGTTGAGGTCAAGTTAGATGACAAAGTTTGATATGGAAGTGAACTGGTTCGAACGATGTGGTGAATGCGGTGTTGGGAGGGGGCGAGAAGGTCATGTCATGTCATTCTATGGTAAACTGGTTCAAGTATGACGTCTTCACTACCACGGCAACAGTTGCATCACAAACGTTTTTGAACACAGCTGCGGTTTCAAGCAATGAATAATTATCGCTCCTAAGAATCGCAAACTCCGTGACCTTCGAGGCCTCTCGCTGACCCGAAACGCTTTGGTTGTGTCAACGTGGTGACCGGAATCGAACAAATGACGGACAGTCGCACCAGATGGTAGTTTCCCTCCGCGAAGACCAATGTGTTTCGGAATATGTTCACACATTCTGGTTGATAAATGGCGTTCTGTCCTTCCGATGTACCGCTGACCGCAGGAACATTGAAATGAATAGAAGCAGTTGGNCAGATTAGTGCGTGTGAAACAACGAAAGATCCCGTAGACAATCATTAGTCTGACCAAACACAAAACACGCAACTCACTTATCCACCGGCTTATTAAAAGGACTCATTTCAGCTCCTGTTTCTTCGTTTTACATGATCATATAAATGTGCGTTTACAGCTGAATGAGAGCATGCGAAACTGATGGTTGCTCGACTCCCCGATCTTTAATGCTAAATGAAGATAAATATCTGGATGTTTCTTTTAGCCTTAAAAAAGGTATGCCTTATCAAACCCTTTTCAGTAATCAGCCTCAACTTTCTGTTAATAGTAATACCATCCCCAAAGCCAACTCTATGAAATATCTTGGAATTACTTTATCACATAATCTTTCGTGGTCCAAAGCTGTTGAAAACATTTATATTAAGGTTCGTAGGTTATCATTCTACGCTTTTAGGCTTAAAAAGCTCGGCGTTCCCCTAAATGTAGTGCTTAAATTTGTGACTGCATGCATTCTTCCATATTGGTTGTACCGTTCCCCCGTACATTTTCCTGGTCTGAAGGAGAAAGACTTTATTCTCTTTTCCAGATCTCTTAAACTTCTTTCTCGTTGTAGTGGCATTCCAAAGACCATTTGGTTGACTTTATTGTGAGCAAGCATTTTGATTCATGCAATCGATTTAGCAGCCGTATCCTGTCCAATGCAGAACACTGCCTGCACTCCCATCTCAATAAATCGGTGTCTCATCCGAGTACATGGTCCCAATTTCGGATTCTTTGTGCACGCACCACCACGTACGAAAATAGCATGGTTCCTTATTTTGCTAGTATGTTGGTCAACCGAGCAAATATTATTACTGACTTGAACAATCATCTGTCACATTAGGATTTTACCTAATCCGTTTGTTTTTAATTTAGTAAATGTTTATTTCTTTTTCCAATGCTTAACGTTTTCCTCACTATAACTTGTCGAAAATGCTGAAAATTCCTTCTATTGTGTGCATAAAGCTTTACTTGACTTGATGGCCAATATCATTTCTGGCCACATATGTCTTCTTGTGATGATGAAGTGATTGTTTTGCTGTTTTCCCATCAGTCACGTTTGGACAATCAGATTTTGATTGTAAATCCTTCATCAGCGCACTTCAGACAAAAGCATATAACTACGTGTCGAATGCAACTGTGCTTATCAAGTCTTGCACGCATTCAATACACTCAAACAGACATCGTCTCATACTGAATAGCACAAGTGGACTCCATGACGCTGCTTAATACCCAAATGGAAAATCTTCACTATAGGTGACGATCAGTGTTAGGGGCGCCGATCGTCAGCCAGTGTCATTGAACTTGAACACTTATGATGTTATGATTGTCACTCCTATCATGTGATGTAGTGCTTGACGCATTCATTCGAACATACCCAGATCTGATAGTCAAACGGTCTTTGTTCCTTCTCTCGCTCTGGACGATCTGGGAACGTAACAATCGATGACGGAAACATACCCACGCGTTCAAGTCAAAACAAAAATATGTCAGACCAGATGGAAGTGTTTATGCAAATGCTTCAAACGCAAAACAGGCTCATCAAATTGTTGGCAAAAAGATGATGAAATCTTCATCGATTCAATCAGGATATGCAGATTTAACCAGTGATAGCCTGGCCAATACCATTACAGAATTCAGATATGATGGGGATACAGAATTGACGTTCGAATCATGGTACGCGAGATTTGGGATATATTTACCGTAGATTGTGTTCTATTTAAAGAAACTGACAAAGTAATGCTGCTCATGCAAAAACTTGGCCCCGTTGGACACCAACGATATACTAACTATATCTTACATCGCAAACCGGCGGACATACAGTTATCAGAAACAGTGAAGTGCCTTACCAAAATATTCGGTACTCGTGCTTCGCTATTTCACACACGATATCAGTGCCTCCAAGTCAAGAAGACAGTCAGAAGATTTTGTGGCGTATGCAGGGAGAATCAACCTGGAAGGCGAGCGGTTCAAGCTGAAGGACTTCTCAATAGACCAATTCAAATGCTTGCCATTTGTCAATGAATTACAGTCGTCTGCCGATGCGGAATAACGCAATCGTATACTATCGTAAATTGAAAATTTCCCGGACCTCACTCTGCATAATATAAAGGAAGGAAATCAACATAAAAATCATAAAGATAGACTCTGATAGCGAAGGGTCCAGAACACAATAATGTGTATCACTTACAAGTTTCCCCGAACAAACCGAAAGCTCGTAATGCATCATGCAACACCCAGTCTAGACCGCTGGCAGTACGCTGGAAATATGGTGACTATCATTTTGTGAAATACTGTCTGTATGTCAACCGAATCTGTCATGTGTGATATAAAAGGACACAAACAAACAAGGCGTTATCATTACAAACAGACATCACTCCGGCAAAATGGATCATACCGTAAACCTTCAGTGAGTCATTCAGAGTTATTGTATCGCTCTGGTATTCTTCTCTTCATCACTACAGAATTTTGCTCTAGACGAAAATTTATGTCTATTGTTGTTAATAATGTCCCGTTAATTTTTCAGTTGGACTCTGTGCCAGACAACGATTTTGACACGTCGTTCATGGGAAGCTCTAGGCTGTCGAGCTCTCCAATAAACAAATAACTTAGCTTATAACGCTTAGGGTAAACAAATGGTTTTCGACGGAATATTCAAATTTGTTTGCAGTTTTCTTAGCACGAAACTTACCTCCACGGTTTTTGTTGCCAGTGATTGCTCACGTAATTTAGTTGGCATTCCGTGGGTTTACAAACTGGGACTTTGGGATATTCCCGTTAACAAACTTTGTCACTCAAGCATCAAAAACATCAATTACTTTTTATCACCAGAATGACCGAAACATCGATCCACAAGAAAAAAATGTGGATTTATTTCAACCATATTTCAGCAGATAATAGACATCATGTTAGGTGGACTACCTTTTGCCGCCGCTTGTATGGACAACATTATCATTGTTAGCACCGATGCTCATGAGCATTTCCACCATCTGAGTCAGATAGTAACCCGAATACAACAATTTCAGTTTCATATCCACACAGAAAAATGTTCTTTTCTAACGCTTTCAGGTATTTAGCGTTTATTGTTGATGCTGCTGGTAGACAGCCGACCCAGAAAAAGTTGAACTAATTTGTGTCATGCCAATACCCACTGATATTCATACGCTTCAATCATTTTTAGGTATGATCCACCATTACAATCAGTTTGTACCTGATATGCACATCTTCCGAGCCCCCTTAAACAATTTACTTTTCCCCTTAACCTGTGGAATGGGAACAGTGAATGTCAATATGCTTTTGAATCAGTCAAAAAGATTTTGCTATCCCCTTTATTGTTAGCACACTACGATCCATCATTTGTCATTATTGTGGCAGCAAATGTCGCGACTATGGTATAGGAACAGTCATCCTATATCGGTTTGAGGACGGCTCCCAGAAAGCTATCTCACGCGCCTCCTGATCGTAATCATCTGCAGAAAGCTGTAACAGGCAAATTGAGAAGGAGGCTTGGCGATTGCTTTGCGATACACAAATTTCAAAAAATGATCCACGGAAGGAAGTTTATTCTCCAAACCAATCACAAACCGCTTCTGGCCATTCTTAACAACAAAAGGGGTATACCTGTACACATCTCTAACTGACTACAAAGATGGGCAAAGATCATACTGGGATCACATTTGGAGATTCAACATAAATCCTGCTCAGAGATTGGGCATACTGATACATTGTCCCACTCAACAGATTCACAGAGAAAACTCGATTGCACCTATTGATGTTGAAAAAGAAGTTCAAAAGGTGCTCATGATTGCTGTTTCATGCCTCAGGATAACCGCAAACGTAATCAAGCAAGCCACCAACACTGACAGTGATATCAGTGAGATTAAGAAATTCATGAAATTTGGAGGCCGGAAGAGAGTTTCTGAACCATTCATTCGAGAGTTTTTCACACGATCATAAATCATAAATGACTGTCTCCTTTTTGGAGAGAGAATGGTCATCCCAACATCACTGAAAATGGACATATTGAAACAGTTCCATGAGGCACATTTGGGGCTTAACAAAGTGAAATCTCTCATGAGTAGTTATGTTTATTGGCCTTTTATGGATCACGACATTCAGGAGCTGGTTAGAGAGAGCAACCAATGCGCAATGACTTCGAAATCAACCCCACAAGTTCAGCCGCAATCGTGGCTGTTTGCATGAAACCCATGGACCCGTGTCTATATTGACTTTCTGGGGCCGATTTGTGACATCTATCTTTTCTTGCTGTTGATTCGACATCAAAGTGGCCAGAAATTGGCATTATCAAGTACCCTAATAGCCAGCCGACAATCTGCCTTCGTAGAAACATATTTTGTAGGTTGGGTTTCCCAGAGGTACTCGTTTCAGATAACGGTACCCAGTTTACATCTCACGAGTTTTCTGAACTGTTTTTATCCAATGGCATTGTACACATACGAACTCCGCCGTATCATCCACAGTCAAAAGGCCAGGTTGAGCGATTTGTGGACAGTTTGAAAAGACATAAAACAATACCCAGAGAACCAGCAGTTAGATAGTATTACTGACCTGCTTTTGGTTAACTACAGAATTACCCGAAATCAAAATGTGCCAAGCGTTGTATCACCCAGTGAATGCTTGTTTGAGATGAAAATAAGGACAAAATACGAAATGGTGCTCCCTGAACTACCAGCAAATGACAGTTTTATGGCACCAATGTAAGTTCAAAAGTCAACCTAAACGTAAATTCAATAATGGCGACAAAGTGTATGCAAAACACTTCGGAATGTATCGTCAAACATGGATTTCATGAACTGTAACAGGAAAACGAGGACAAGTTAGGTTCGAACTGCAAGTAGCAACAGAACAGTGGATCAGACGCGCGAATCAGCTACGAAGAAAGTACAAACCAGATGAGCGCGCACATATCATTCCTGAAGATCACACATAACAATAGTTAAACGATGTTCCAACACACCGCACGATCATCAAGCACGCAACCTCAAATGTTGGATTTGGCTAGGCAACGAAATGAGCAGCTGCCAATACCCAAAACCTTTTCAATTTAAGATATCCTAGCATATATTAAAGATGTCACACTATCAATGAAAGATATACGAATATCAATTTAAGATGTCATGTTGCTATGTGGATAGTACCTTGCACAGTACAGATTGAAAAAGTTCGATGGGACCACCGTTTGCCCAGATCCGTGTGCGTCCTACCTGCATACTGATCTATGGCCCCCGAAAATATCGTCCCACGCTCAACAAAAACATGCACCGACGATGATCTTGTCTGCTTGTTTGCACACGCAGACCAAACAATGCAACCCACGATTCAGTCAGAGCTGTGTCACCATGTGCAAACCGACGAAGACTTGGTTGAATACGAAACAAAACGAAGCGCTTTAAGGTTTGGTGGGGTCTCTCACACGTTGACCTCATTTTTCACTTGACCAGGCTAACGGGCTGTAGACTGAACAGTGCTCACCGCGAGCGTTCATGGTCTCATAAATGAAGTGTTGTCGGTACAAAAGGGGTGGTAGAGGACGGCGTTTTCAATGTTCAGTGCAGCAATGAAAGAGACCGTGGGTTAGACTGAGCCGCATGATAGCTGGGATAGTATAGATTCTTGTGAAAAAAGTGTACGACTGATGTCACATACGGATGTCATACTACGGAAAAGGTGCACCAGGTCCCTTGTTGTGGCTGAGCTATCCGACCGATCGATAAATGAGCCCGATCGGTCGTGTGATTTTCGGGTCGGCATGGGAGGAGGATAAATTATGAATCCGATACTGCTTAAGTGTCAGTGGAGAATTACCACAGGAGAATCAGTTGTGGAACAGTACGCCTTGTGGGAAATTCGGAGTGGAAAATGTCTAAGCGATGATGACACTGGTCCAGCGTTTGACTCGTCTAAGTTATGCCAACTATTGTTCTAAGCGGGTTCGGTAAACGGATAGGCTTGATAAAACTCCTTGGAATTTTTCTAACTGTTTTTTGCGTTGAACGATCTTGCAAACTACGTCCGAGATTGAATTCCGTATGAGAGAAAAAACGTTATTGAGAAATACATATTTATTTTATAAGTCGTTCAGTAGGTTTTCCATCCTGTGGTTTGTATAGCAAAATACGGCGAATATAGTTTTCTATCACCATCAGAATAGAAACAGTCAGAATCTTTCGTACTGCGCAACATTACTCTATTGTAGCTCCTCGATCGTTCTAGGTTTTCGGGAATAAACGGTTCGCTTTCGATATGACCACAGCAAGAAATTCAAGGGAGATAAATCAGGTGATCTTAGAGGACATTCCTTTGATCCTTCTCCGACAATCCGTCTGCAGTGAAGTTCTGAATAGAGGAAACTTCTCACCACCAGAACAGTGTGGTCGTGTACCGTCATGTTGCAACCAGTGTGGTGGCAACTTCAGTTGCAGTGGTCCTAGATACGCGGTCGAATAACACTGGTAATTTTAATCAATTCTTATCCACCCTCTGTAGGTCAACCATTCGTCAGACAGATAACTGAAGCTTTTGGTGCGGGGATGGATGCGACGCACCTCCAAAGAACCTGGCCAGAGCTATCACGACTAACAACAGTAGGTAACATTACGAACGTTGGTCTTCCAGCACTTGTTTGGACAATGTAAACATAATCCGCATAATAATTACGAAGCAGTACCAAAAAAGGAAGAGTAAAATGTTTATTACAATGGAAAGAATCATAAATCTTCCAGCTGGATGACTAAAGTCATCCAGGGTACAAATCCATGATGTGTCTCACAAGATTTTTGCAACTTACTGCTGTCACGAGTACCTCCGCTCCACGGCAGACTTCTTCCAGGCATTGCAAGCGCCACTCGCGCATTGATATCAAACCAGAAGGGTCACCCATAAGTATTTCACTGTACTGCTCACCCATCCTTAGTCTCACTCTCTGTTTGATCACACTCCATGCGCTTTCAGTTGGGTTCAGCGCCGGTGAGTTTGACACAAGCCGCAGCAGCCTACCGCCCATTCTGTTCTGATTCCATGAACACTTCTCCCAAACTTGTGTGACATGGCGCGTTATCGCACACGACCACAGTGTTTCGCCTTGGGTTATCGGGAAGATTGTCCAGAACGCCACGTAACCAAGCCAGACAGGTTTCCCTGACAAAGGACCCACGTTTCAATCATACCGTGCCCCATGAATGTGGAGAATTCGCCCCCTGCTTGCACGAACGGAGCGAGCTTTCTCTTCTCGTAAGGATCGACCACGTGTTCCAGTGCAAAAGAGGTTGAACTTTGCTCAGATGTAAGCTTCGCATTTGTATGCTGACTTACCTTCTTTGATCCATACACTGTTCTTTCCTTCATTAATATATAACTGTACTTGCTGAAAAACGATCTCCTTCTCAATTTGTTTTCATCGGAATTCATAGTCTCCGGGTAGGAATATATTTTCTTCATTATAACGAATCGCCCATCCAAATAATAGCTGACTGGGCTGCGGCAGACCTCTTTTCCATATTCCGCCTTTAGCTTCAGTCGCAATGTCTCCAGAGATACTGTACAGTCCTCACTGGTCCATTCAACCAACTGATTTATTTTTTCTTCGCATAAACTCTTCGTCTTGTATCCTCCATGTCGACCATTTATACGTTAGTGTTATTCATCGAATATCCAACGCTAAGCCGCTCGTAAATTCACACCCAGAGCAGCGGCCGTGGTTTGCCAACCGTCCGTCTGTCTGTAGAATGTGTCACTATAAGCAAGTTGGATATTATGCGTAGGTAGCAATGATAGTTCTTTCAAATATGCAATTGGAATACCAAATTGTATGTTTTCCTCATCGATGTAATGAAAGAAATGAGATACCGTCTCAAACAGTGGCACATTTGTAAAAAGTGATTGTATGTCCGACGAGCTCATTGTCAAGTCTTTGACGTTCAGGTCTCGAATTAGACAGACAAATTCGAAGGTATCTTTCAAATGAATGAGATGGAAATGTTTATGAAAACAGACAAAGAGCACTGGACAGCTGTTTCGTCCTGTTTGGGACTCATCAACAGTGCATACTTTTGTGTCCCTGTCGGGACGTCAAACCCTTACTCCTGAGCTACACGGCCGACGGTCATCACCTTGTGCGAATGCCTCGATCTCTTTTGGAGTATCCAGCTTGGATTAGCCCATTCGATTGTTCAGAGGCATCAGATACTTGATGGTCTTAGATGATAATCGTCGGCCGTGTAGCTCAGGAGTACGGGTTTGAAGTCCCGACCTGACTGATCGCGGTTCGAGTCCTGACAGGGACACAAAAAAGTACGCACTGCTGACGAGTCCCAAACAGGACGAAACAGCTGTCCAGTGCTCTTTGTTGGTTATCACAAACATTTCCATCGCATTTCAATGCACACAAACAGTGGGGAATTAACGATCTCCCAAGGAGTGAAACCCACACCCAAGACCATCAAGAGTGCCTGGTGCCTCTGAACAATCGAATGGGCTAATCCAAGCTTGTTACTCTAGAACAAAGAGAAATTCCCAAACACCTGGTCAGTAAACGGAGAGCGTTGGGTGTAAGGTCTTCTTTGTTATTTGATGTCGAGTTTTTTAAGTGTCTTCCACGTGATCACTTCTTGAAATATCGGTAAAAATGTTGCATCCCAATTGTGTCATGTATTAACGTTTCACGAAGTGATTAACTTGCACTATTTCCACCCTTCTTTTTACGTGTGCCTTTTGTAGACTGACTACCTAAATGTAGAATCTGTCGACCAGCATCCACGACCTACTTTAGTCTCTCGTCTACAATTTTTACAACTCGCGGAGTAACAGCTCGCAATTTACTGACTGTTATAAAAGTCAAAATTAAATGCTTCTCTCTAAACATACGCATGCGCAGTTAGCCCTACGATAGCTAGTGCAATATCAGTGTAGATGCTTGTTTTTATATGATTGTGAACAATCAGTCTAACTCGACAGAAATCGGTTTAGTATTCCGTTGTTCCTTAACTTGATCAAACCAAAGAAGTTCTGCTTTTACGAAATTTTGGAGGTCTTACTCCTGTGTATTTCCCCTTGAATCAGCGTAAAACCCTCATTTCTCCAGTAATATTATCTGTACATACACGTATTTTTCCAAATCTACACTTTTATGCATATCAAAGCTCCTTTGGAGGAAAGTGTTTAAAGAAGTTCAAAAGAGCCTTCATCTTGTCTATGAATGTTTCACAAGCGTCAAGATGCTTGGAAATAAGGTAATAAACTAAAACAAATCTATCAACTCCACTCTGGCGGGACAAACCTCTAAGGCATCTCGAAAATAAAGTGAAGTGTTTTTCTTTCAGTCCAGGGATAAAAATCTGGGAGCACTATGGTCAGTGTGGAAGAATGCAGGCAATCACAAACTTAAGATTATGTGATATGGTAAGTTTCCCAAGCCCGTACGCATGGAAAGATAGTTTTAGAACTTTTTTGAAAACGTTGATGACATGAGCAAATCAGGACAGGTTATGGGTTAGGGTGACACCAAGGTATTTGACAGATACTGATTTGGGAATGCTTTGTTTGTTAACTCTAAGATCAGGGAGATTATTAGGTAATGAAAGATAACGGGGAACGGTTGTAAAAATAAATGGAACTTAAATGCACTTACTGATGTTACGTACAAGGGATCGGGTCACAGACCAATAGTGAAGTTCAGTAGGACTGTCCTGGAGAGGTCGGAAGCTGCCTGAAATAGGAGATGGGCAACCAATAACAATGTCATCAGCATGCTTACAAGCAATAAAGTTGCTGGGAATGGGGGAATTTAGTATAAACATAGAAAACAAGAAAGGGAACAAAATGGCACCCTGAAGAACACTGGCTTCAATGTTGATAGAAGAAGACTGTACCCAATTCAGTGAAGTAAACTGGGTCCCACGGGAGAAGTAGTCGATTAGTACACTTAGCACTTCCGGAGTTAGACCATTCTCAAAAAGACGTTTACTAAGCACTTTTGGGTCGAGAGAACCAAGAGTTTGTATAATAAAGGAAAGTGGAACGAGTGGTGCCTGCAGCTTTGTCTAAGACAAAAGCAATAGAATGAACAATATGAGCAACGGCGTCAAGTGTGGACAAATGGGATTTATGAGCAAATTGTAAAAGGTCATGGAGTCACACTGGGGTATCATGCGGTGCTGGAAGACATTTTCAAAAGCCTTCAGCAACACAGATGTGCAGGCAATAGGACGGTACTTTGACGATCCTTGCTTTGGGATTAATCTGATCCGGGATGACCTCCAACAATCGGGGATCGTTCCAGATGACAAACAAACTGAACAATTCGGCAACGGGTGTTGCAAGTCGGTCGGCGCAGGCTTTCAACAAATGAGGTGCTAATCCATCGGGACCATGAGCTTTCTTTTCCTTGAGTCTCCTGAAAACTTGGAGAACCTCATTCGAAGAAACACGGTTTATTGCCTGATGGGTAAGAAAAGGAGGTAGGACGGAGCTGGATGCAGGTATAGAAGCGATTTTACGGTTAAGTATCTTAACGTTGGGACAAGAATTGATGCCTGACCCACAGAGTTTCCCCAAGGTATTCCACATCTTACGAAAGCTTTTGTGGCCCAAAACAGTCTCGACGTACATTCCGTTCAGGCCTCTTACTTCAGATCTAATCAGAACAGAGAGCTCTTCGATACTGATACGCCTGTCGGCGATATATGCCGTCTCTTTAGCACGACGGAGCCGCTTAAGGAGGGGCGACGAAAACCTACCTGTTCCAATATAAATAGTTTCAATAGGGCAACATTGGTCATAGCAGAAATCAAGATAAGCAATAAAACGTTCGCAAGACAAAGACAGTTGATTATTGAAGGTCAATAAAAGAAACTAAGTCCCGCAGTCTGGTTAGGTCCTCCGGAGAACAATTTATTTTCCATAGAATACGAGAGGCAAGTCAGGTATGAAGGCAATGGTTAAGGCGATGGGTAAACAAGAATGTTACAGTGGTCAGAAGTGCTAATTGGGCTCCTTTAAAAACGTGAAACATATTGGGACTATTTACATAAATGCCATCAAAAAAGGCATTGGTATGGGTTGGAAAATTGACGAGGTCCACTAAGCCCAGAGTAGTTAGAAAGGAGGTATCAAAGGGATTAGTCTCCAGGAGCAATACACAAAGACTGGTCAATACAAATGGCGAAATGTGTCACTATAGTGTCAGAAAATAGTATTACGTCAGGGGTAATGTATATATTCTCAAAGTAAATGAAGTAAAATCTGCTGTGAAAATGGGGCATGCAGCGATTAAAAGTACAATCAATTTTGCCTCTTGAGTACAAAAAAACAAACGAGTGTTCTTACACCAACTTTGATTTACGAAATTAACCACTCTACCACCTCTGCCGCGAAAGTCCGGTCGCTCATGAAGATATCAAACCGTCGATTCCGTCCACATCATCGTCCATATCCGGATGTAACCAGCTTTCCTGTAGTAAAATGACTCCCACACTTTTACACTGTTTCTGATGCAACAAACTCTGGACGTCACCAATTTTTCCCACAAGTGAGCGAATGTTACTCAAACAAATGGATGGAATCATCATCCTGTTGTTAGACCTTCGTCTAAACATAACCCGCCAACCAGCACAATGTTTATTATGCTGACCTTGACATTTATTTCTTAACTGTCTGTAACGATTTCTAACGGAATGAGCAAACGCTGAAATTCCGAGGTCATTCGCGAAAACGCAAAGGGATTTAATTATGTAGGAATTGTAGGTCAGCATTTGACCTTGAAAAATTGATGAATTGATATAAACGTGCACCGCCAAATGTATCCACTGCAAAAAGTAAATAGTTGTCCAGTTTCAAGAAGCACGGCCGAAATTCGAAGGCCCCGTCAGGCCCCTTTCATTTCTGACCTTCAATTAGTTCCCCAAATAAGTTCTCTCATGCGGAAGCCTATAGCTGACCCGCAGCGTTGGGAGACAGCGTTATGCCAGAGATAAACTTAATGATTTTTTTTCAAATTCGGAAGTAAGCTTATTCACGGATTAGGGAGGTCATTCGGATTGGCGTCAATTTAACATTTTTCGACCTTGGAGAAACTCCACTGCATACCCAGATGAAAATTGTTATATCCCAAACAACGCAAGCCAAGAAAACAAAACAGAATTATGGGTATCTTGATTTTTAGATCACTGTTATATTGAGGTAATTCAAAACTACCACGTTGGCTAAACATTGACGCGTGAACCGTCAAATGCAATCTTAAAATAGTCAGCTGTTTTTCATCCGTCTCCTTCTGATCATTTAACATTTGCTCTTATGCTCTTGTCCCCCAAACCCCCCCCCCCACTTTTACATTAAAGGTTGCAACCGTGATTCCGTGAATTCAACAAAAAAGTTGAGCATCATATGTCTTGGATTCCAATTCCCGCTCTTACAAAAATACTTTTGAACAGCCGAACAGTAACATTTAATCTAACAGCCCAGACTGTATTTATCAAATATTGGGTTTGGAAGGGCATTCATTAGTAAAAGAATGTTGATCTCACCATTGATTAGTTGTAGTATAGCCTGCAAAGCGCTTAAGCAGCTGTGATACTGGATTGCTTTTGTATGGCTGCTGTACGCCCAGTAAATTTATATCCAGACAGACTTTCTCCGTTTCATGTTTTGAAGCATTCCAGTTCAAGGCTATCTGCACCAAACTATTTTTGGAGACTTTTCAGAACGGATCGTGTGGAAGAATGCCCAACTTCTTCGTGTATGTCAAAATAATAATCACCAGTATTTATTAACAAAGAGATTTGGGACGAGGGGAAACATAGCCTGACAATCTTTTGTCGACCTCAAACAGTGCAACTTGTATTCCTGGGAGTGCGTCCCTAGTTGCAATTCTCTTCATTTCGATGTAGCTTATGAACCAAATTTCATTCTCACTGGGGAGCGTATGTTGTGCCCATTGTTACTCGGGAGAGAAGCTTTTGATCTTTTCATGCTTGCGTTACACAAGATTCTTCTAATCTGTCTAGCTTGTATCCTCATGAGCCTTTAAATATTCCCAAGTCTAATCACATACTTTTAAAGTGAGAACAGTTTCCTGGGGGAAAATTAATTGGTAGATCTTTCAATTTCGATTAGTTTTGTTAAAACTTCCTCATTATTATTTGGTTTGCATGATTCTTCATTACATCCTTGATTTAAGTTCCTACATGTGCTGAATATTGTTTTCTGTTACTTCATTTATATGCATGGGTCTAGCCCATCCCAAAGAGGTTTGGTTTCACACGTTAATTTTGGAAGAACTCGAAACATACAACAGATGCTCCTTACATCCAGCTTGAAGAGTTTTGTCGAATTCATTTAACTATTGCAATCATAATATTTTTTTCTTCATGAATGAACCAAGTTCATTTATCCCGCAACGACTGAACGCTGGATATGCCTGATTTGATTGACCGCCAAATTGTTGTTCATTGTTAAGTTTCCTTTTTCATTCGACTAAGAAACTGAACGGATGACCTTGAGACTATATAATAGCTCAAATTGTTCTATCGACGCTTATCAATCCTGAATATTTGAAACAAGGAATTCATCGAGTACAGGGTAAATTAAGTGCGAACTAAAAAGCTGGGAAGCACTGCACAGCTGTTTCAATCTGGTTGGGTCTCATCAGCAGTGCGAATCCAGCAACCCACCTGACGACTGAACCCGGGAAGTCACATACAGAACTCCATCATGCTACCCACTCGGCCATAGGGCAGCTGATCACACCGTTCTTTTATTTTCCACTTACACGATATAGCGCAACTCATCTTTACCAGCTTTTTGCGGGTATAGCACTTCGCTCATCCGGAATATATTAGGCATTAGGCGTAGCCGCTTTGTGCCTGATGGCCCTGATGAACAGAGATTTACAATTCGTTACGAACACGAACCTCTTCAAAAGTGAATAATTTGCCACAATTATGAGCGTGAGCTCCCGCTTGATCGATAATATCCTATTCAGTCTGAAACAGGTCACATCGCACAAAAACATAAATGATCCAAAAATGTAATCATGACATATAGTTGCAAAAAACAAGTGAGTCACCAAAATCATCCAATCAAATGGTTACGGAGGTGACGTATAGAATTAGACTTCTGAAGGACCGATGTTATTGACAAAACCTCAGCAGTGGTTGCTGAAAAGTGGGAATATTTTACAACCACCAGTAAAATATAGTTGCAAAATTTTATTCTTCTTGTTTAGAAATTGCCATCTGCTGCCGGTGCAACACTTGAGACTTGACATTTAGTGGACAACTTTTGGAAAACAATCCTAAAATAACCAAAACCCTCGTTCATAATTAATCCTGTAGTTGTAAGTTACTCAGCTGTGCCGAACGTCGAAGAATTCGATAAGCTCTATAGTTAGTCCAATGAAATCAATCTACGCATATCAAAGGAAAATCTGATGTGACAGGCGTGCTGCTTTCAAGATCATGTGTCCCTGTACCCCTCATAGTTGAGGGCCCGAGCGATTGAGAACAAGCGAGAGTTACTAGTGTGGTCTTTGGGATCGACTAGTTAACACTATTTTATAGTAGTGAGTGGGTGGATATCATATGTGGGTTTAACTTCCACTGACAATATTTAGTTTTTACCACCTTTCCCCCGTGTTTCACAGAGAAACCTTTCTTGTATTTAGCCTTAGTTTTGTACATAGAACGCTCTCAGATATGTAATCTTGGACCTACAATTTTCAGACATCTTTTATTCTTATCTGACTGTCAGTAAATGTTTATGAATTATCACCGGTAACAAACAGAAAGCATTTAGGCAAAGTGAATCGTATAAATACAATGTAAAATTAAAGCTATACTAAATGAAAATGAATAAAAGGAAATGAACAATATATTCACGATCTTATTTTTTCATGATGAAATTTACCACGGCATCATCGCTACGATCACGTGAACAACAAAATGAAAATGTATTTTTGCCGTTTATCATTCCGTAGAACCTTGATTCATCCAATAGTATTAGAACAGCGGTATTAAAACCGCTGTCTAAAACACGTCATTTCCTCGAAAACAATCAGCTGTAAACGAGGGACTTTTTCATTTTTCTCTACCTGATTGTTATCGTTTACTGGAAGTACACTAATCAGATAATTATCATTTCATTTAACTAAACTGTGCACTGACTACTTGTTTTGAGAGGCGCTCAATCTGATGATTCCAAACAATTGATATTTTCAGTGCTATTTCTCTTTTTTCTCAACGAAGAATAATATATGTGGAGGGGCAAAGAATTAGCCCAGTATTTTTAACTATTAGGTTCACCCTAATAAAAACATACCGTACGTGAGGAAGTTATAAAAATAATCTTGGTTTTACTCCAGACCTACTCCATAATTCCTGTATTCGAATACGAACAAGCAAGTTTCTTACTACGCGGTATGCTGCTCATATTTGCACACTGTCGGTATTTTGTTCGTCATGAACTCTTCTTGGATTTCTTGTTTATTCTTGTTACGACCATTCCTTCATACAGTTGAATATTTTCATTCAATGCCATATTCTCGCGCTACCGGAAATGTCAAAAAACAAAATTACACCCAGTAAGTAAATCTAACTAGTTGGATGCGCACAATGATTGCATTTCGACGTGTCAGTCAGTATTTCTGTCACTCTTTGTGTGCATTAGACGATTTAGAGTATGTACACCACCTGTACTTGGGTCTGATTATTTTCCGATCGAATGGGCTTGTGGGATGTACTCAGAGGTTAAATAAAAAACTTCGAAAAATTCAAATCACCATTTGACTCGAACCAGTCCTACATGAAGAAGCAATTGCCAGTGGAATTTCGAGTGAAAATAGATTTCTTTAGCGCTTTCCTTGGGAATATGAGTTCGTGCATTCCAGGGGTTTGACGGACTGAGAAGCGTTTTGTTTTCACAAAATGTAAGTTTTGATTTTTCAATCCAGGTAACTAATCGTACTAGCGGTTAAAAACGCACAATACTGTTTGAATTTCCCTACTTTATCTGTGCAAGAGCTTCCATTAAACAATCTGTAACAGACGAATCCCCGTAACCACATAGTTGTGGATGTGATTCACTTCACTGTGACGTTTATTTTCTCAACACCCAGTTCCGTTCGGGTTGTTGTTTTGTGCTAACCAGTAGCTCCAAGAGCTCTTTGTGCTGATCAAATTTAGAAACCATTTTATATCATAGTTATTATTTTGGCACGGAAGAGTATTATTGAAAAGGAAAATACATGTTTACACCTTGAGGCGTGTGACTGTCTGTGTGACTCTATTTTGTCCGATGCATCACATCCTTTACACTCAGCCCTATCTTGCTCCATTTCAAATTCTGTCATGCTCAAAAAATTAAAATCATTACAAACTTGAAACACTGTTTTTCACAACTCCGTTGTACCTTACCTTTCACGTTTGTTGATCTCCAGGAAACGAATATCAAACGAAATTATATGCAGTCTAACGTAAATTTTCACGCTGAAATTTTCTTCATTTTTTCACACGTTCTCAGCGTCCTCCTCATTTTCATTTAAGCAACTACTTGTCATATCTTTAAACTCATTTTGACTAGCGTGTATGCCAAAGCAAAAGTGATAACATTCTTTTCACTTAAAATTCTGTTCACATTGGACGAATAAAGTGCACTCTTGACTTGAATTAACTTTGAATGGAATCAAACTGAATAGTTACATTTTGTATTCGCAGGGTTTGATATTTTGAAGATAGATTTGGGGTCGATCCTTGGAGTAAAGCTTCCGGATCGGCAGTTGAACCCCTGTTGCCATCTTGTTCTCTTATGGACAGCCTTTGTTGCTTTGCAACACTTAAGCTCTAAGCGATGGTCCTAAACTACAAAAGGGAAAAATCGGTCGACTGTCCCAAGTGTTGTTGGTTCAAACAAAACTCGTCTTTGAAACCGGAGATGCATCTCAATGAGAAATGAATAAACACAACGTTGTTTTCATATCTCGCGAGTAAGCAAACACAAGATGGACACTATTCATGACGGAACTAACTAATTGAAAAAACTATATATATATATATATATATGAGTATAGTTTTGATAGTTTTTGATAGTTTCGTTTGATATTCGTTTCCTGAAGACCAACAAACGTGAAAGGTAAGGTACATGTAAATTGCGCGCCATATAACGAACAATGGTAAGACCTGGAATTATCAATACCTAAGGATTTTTCAGAGGTCTACGCAGAAATGAAATACTATTGTCTAAACACTGAAGATGTTATTTGCATAGATAATGTGTGTTTGTGTGAGGTATTGATTACAAATGGGCTTCACATTGGCATCAACCAGCATTCTTCTTGTGCTCTAATGAAATCGTAATGTACACATGGTTGGGTACTCTGTCTGGTAGATTTTTGAGTTGTGAAATCGTATCTAATGTGATGTAATTTAATTTGTATCGTCGAACTAATACTGAAGCTTGGCATATCGTGAACCACATTACTAAGCAGAAACGTGCTCAGAATCATGAAATTCACCAGTCATTTGACGTAATCAGCTTATTTTCTTCACAGCAAACTAAAATCAAATTTCGACCATTTTTAGTATTCTCAGTCGTTTCTGTTCAGTTTTTATCTAGCTCTATGATAAACAGATAACATGATAACGAAAATCTCTCATGATAATATTGGTAATAGTAATTTTACTAACATTTAGTTATTTATTACGCATTGAAGGAATCCTCCTTAAAGGAGATCAATGATTGATTGTCGACCTGAAGAGGATACGAAATTAGACACTTTTGACAGATTTAAATACACAACCCCCAGGTCGATAGAAAAACAACTTATATTGATCGATCAGTCAACCTGGAATTTTCTCCATTTTCACGGGGTTTCACGCACATAACTTGTTGTTGTAACTCCCATAGGCTTGTTCAGCAGAATGAAACAGNATGAAACAGAGTTGGTCTTACTCATAGTCTCGTTTAATCACACACGAATATGCTTATTCCAGTCTGCATTCATCTTCTTGGCCCGCTCATCAAAATCTTGCGTGTTTTATGGTCAATTATGTTGTGATCTGTTATCTTGTTGACTCCATATGAACACGATGATGTCATCGTTGCCCAAGTATAGTTGGATATGTGGCTTTTTAACATGAGCATGACCCATGCCTCTTTGCTCACTCTTTCGCTGCTACAAGAGTGCACGTGAACATTAGGATGGATTTTCTAGATTTTAATTATCATCTTCCACTTTCCAGTTCACGTTCTTGGAACGGATTTACTCAATTCATCTCTGGTGCCAAGCAAACTTCATTTTGGAAAAAAAGTTCAAGTAGATAAACAGGAATAACTGAAGGTTATAAATGAGACCTTTACATCATGTAGTTTTGCATTGTTTTATGGAGATCGCGGTTGGCAGTTTAACTAAAATTAAATCCCGATGTATGAAAGGAATTTCCTCATTGTTGCGATAGTTGCACATCTCCAGAAAAATATGCCAGAAGTTTATCGATTGGATTGTACAGGCAGATTGAATTTCTTATTGTGAAGTGCATTTATTGGCAAATCATACAAAGCTCGGGTTTAGCGAGGCTGGAGGATAGCATAACATTAAGATCGATGTTATCTGCAGCTTTTCTTAACAAGCNACTTTGGGTCACGTGAGATTGTGCGTTTTTCGATTGGTTTGTTCAGTTTAAGAAATACGCGAAAGGACCTGGATGTTTAACAGTCATTAAAGGACAGCTAATGCTCATCAGCTGAGGCAGCTGTTTTATCACCGGCCCGAATATACCTACGATAAAGGTTCACACAGCTTTGCATATTCCAGTAGTGTTTGTTGGTCAGCCGGTTCATCGTCTGAGAAGGGCCCACATTTGAGAGGTTTGTATATCAAACAAACCGAATGGTATCTCAAGAATAAAGGCGGCTTTGTAATGTTCAAGTGAGAATTCATGGGAATTAAACCGAAGCTCAAAGGTTATCCAGTACTTGACTTGAATTTCAACTGCTGAGAATTTCTGACATACTGCACTGGAACCATACGCCGTAAATTTTAATATTTTTGTATATTTCTCTGTTCTTTCTGACCCTAGAGCAAGAAGGGATCAGAAAGGCGTGAATCATCATCAACGTGATTGATTAATGTGGTGGAACACTATAATATGGGAGCTTCTTATTCGACGGTCAAAGGCTTGAGTGAATGATTGGCTTAAATTATAAATTGATGTTTGTATGAGTACATTCAAATTCCAGTTTTCGTATCATCAAGCTAAGGCATCATACTGGCAAAGCGAACCTGTAAAATGTCTTATATAATACAGACCACCGGGGACAAGTTGTGCACAAACATATAACACTTGTATCTAACTCCCTACATTCGTCCCATGCAATGGATAATTTGTTTCCGTCTGAGTTGGCTGATGAGAATTAGTAAAATGTCCTATTTGAAGGGAAATTACATCAGTATATATTTCTTCCCCAACCTACTGAGTCCGCATTTGATGGAGACAATTATCAACCTTCAATAGAAAGGAGATGAACGACGTTTTCATATTAAGCTGAACCGTTTACCTGAAGAGAGCATTATCTACTTACAACTTGTCCCAGTTTGTCAGACCCTCACTTTAGTGGTTATGTATTCTCCCATGCTCTACCTTTCTTTACCCGACGGGATGTATTAACAAATTGCATAGGGCTCACCGTAACAACAATTGAACGTAATCAGAAAAATCTAATTATAACATTTTTTTACCCCATTTTTGTGGTGAAAATTTAAAAACACTCAGGAATTTAACACTTTCACTGAGTGCGAAAAGTTAAACAACAGTAAATTCTTTCAATTATGAAATACGTTTTGATCACGGAGTTCGGTTTGAGTTGACTAGTGGGTCATACCTCTGAGGTTCAGATTATACTTTCCAAAGAAATACCTTCTTCTCATTCGCAGGTACATAGCTGCTCTAAAATCATTCAGAAAATTTCCATCTTGCTCATGTGTATATTCTTTTCATTCACTATTCCCGCACTCCACCTCCAGCTTTTGGTACAGGATAATTATCTACAAGGCCGTCGGGGTATGAGAAGAAACAGAAGCCATAGCACCGAATGAATTGTGGTCACAAATCTACTAGGTTAGGTTAGTAATTCACATTTAACCCAACCTATTGGCTTCTTCGCCATGAAAGACTCAGCTTTGTGAGAGACATTCGATTAGCGTCAATAAATAGCCAATTGTGTCTCCCTTTGTTACTGTTGGGCCAAAAAGGAATTGACTGCAATAAATGAAGACAACACCTGAACAAACACGAATTGGCATGAGTTGATTGGCACAGTGGTAGCACATCCGCCTTCCATGTAAGGGGGTTCACGGTTCAACTCCTGGACAGGCACTACTGATGAGCGCCGTTAAGATCGAAACTCGAGCCAAGTGCTTCCAAGTGTACGGTTGGCTGGAAGAGCTCAGCAATTTACGTGAAGGTGAAGTCTGAAAGATGATCAGTTCTAATCAATCAATAGCTCATTTGCGTTTGAAATTCGTTCAATATCAGTGAGGTGCGATGAATGTCCTCTGGGTCTCTACAATTGGCATACGAGCTCGCAATCCGGTAAATTTCATCAAACCCAACCTCTATCTAATGCATCATAGTGTGTCGTTGTGTGCTTTATTGTCAAGGACTCACGATATTGACGTCGTGAAAACTGATCTGTGTTTAGACTAAACGCTCAATTTGTAATTTGGATTGCAGTTTGAAAGATTTTGTGCTTCATGTGAACCGAATGTTCAGTGCTTGTCAACAAACCTCACCGCTTATTCATCGTTTTTCGCAAACACAATGATCCAGGCAATTCTTTTCGATCACTGTACAAAAAGCATTTTCTTCGTGTAGAAACAACGAAAAAGCGGCTATCATATTAGTTTTATTTAGCTTAGAAACACTTTCAAATATCCCATTGTTATTCATTACTGTACAAAATAGCGATACTGAAGGATACGACTCGTGGTACGGAAAGTGAAACTCATAAAGTGCTATCTAAAGTTTTCTTTTCGGTCCTTCGGTTAATTCCGCATTGTACCTTAATAAACATGAACGTTAACAGAAAATGAAGTTGTGACCAAAATTTTTGACTTAATGCAAAGCTAAAATCTTTCTGGAAACAAAGGACGTGACCGTTCAACACAGAATTCAGTCACATAGATGATCACAAGTTGTGAGGTGTTCACTGACAAGGAACGGGACTCACATTATAATAGTTGGCCCGTTCAGGACTAAAATGCTTTTTAAAGCTTGACTTATAAAAGAATCCTCAAAACAACAAACCAGAGACAAATGTTAGGAAACAGTAACCATAATAACACTAAATACTTGAACAATACCGTTTGGTTGGCATTTTCCGTGACACTTCAGATTTTGCAGAAATCAACTTAAGATTAATCGAACTAGAATATTTGAGATATTGAAACTGATACGATTCCCTACAGACCGCTTTGGTGATGGGATTGATAGGGTTATGGTAAATGGAACTGAGACGCTAAACGGATTTATGGGAAATTGGTGGATCATTCTCAGTGCCAGATATTTTTGCGATAGAATTTATAGCTCCCTGATGATGGCCAGCGAAAGTACAATTGCGGGTTGCATCACCAACCACTATTTCCATGGTACTTTCCTAAATTAAAATCAACGCACATTTTGTGCAGTTTCAAAAATAAAGAAAGCAAATGAAAAAATAATGAAATGACGCCATTCATTGAAGGCAAGTTTACAAAAAATGGGAGAATACCTATCATCGTTTAGACGGATGAACTGTTATCGGTCAGTAACAATATCATGAAATCGATGAAAAAGATTGGATTAAAGTATATGTTAATGTAGTATGCACAAAAACATATTCCTGACGATCTCGTTTGGAGCTGTCTTGAAATGCACAACATAAAGGTGACTCCTTTTGTGTTTCAATTCTAAAAACCTTGATTTCCTCAGCATCACTCTCATGCCATTTGTTGGCACTAACTTCTGTCTATCGCTTTTTGCACGTAAATAGAGCATTGAGCTAATTAAACTGCTTGCACGCCTGATTGAGACCATCTCACATATGCTTTCTCTTTTCAGTGGACTTCCAAACCTAAGCATTTCTTCTGTAAACTGAAAAATTGCAGTGATATTTTATATGAATTCGGCCTAATAGTCAGTCAGAAACACGACAGTTTGACTCAGTCTCCCTTTGACTTACCTGCCAAAGCTGATCTTTCTACAGGCTGTGAGAGGGGGCAATCAGAAAGTTAGGTAGCATGATCCATGTCTAGGTAATCTTAGCTGCATTTAAACTGGTACGGTGTGCCAGAAAACAACATTTTATATTGTTGGGCAGACGTTGTTTAAGTATGAATATTAGAAGAAAGTTTGAGCCTAGGACGATTTCTCATCCCATTTGACCATAAAGAATGTGTTAGTTATAGTGTCATCTAAACTTGTTTTCTTTCAGAACAGCAGTGTATAACATTTAGAGGCTGCTGAATCCAAGGGCTTCGAAAATGGTGATGATCTGTCTCCAAACAGCACGTTTCTCAGACGGCATCTAGTTAAGATAACGGAAGTTGTAGGATATTCTGGGTAGCACAACTAAAGAGGAAAAGCGTTTCGCGTGTTCCAAGTTATGAATGCTACCACAGGATTACGATTATACTACTGCCGACCTAGAGTCAGCTTGTGAGGAAACAGCAAAGGTAGATACGTTTTACTACTCAGACAGCCATGATCAAGTTTATGTACTGCGGGTAATACATCCACGCGCATGTACATGGCTTATTAAACTTTTGTTCAGTTAAACATGCCATGGTAACCGGAGATTTAAGTAACATCTCCCGGTTTGGGACATCAAGAAAAGGCGAAGAGAAAGCTCACAGAGTCCGAATTTTATTACTTTGTTATAAAACCTGATACTCATGAATGGTCTGTCTTTCACGTACACTAATTTTTCCTCTATTTTACCGTTTGTCTCCTAGTTTCACGAACGGATACTCAACCAATTTCAACATTTTTATTCTCTGGTTAAGGGCACAAGCGAAAAATGGATGTTTCATAAGAGAATTCCGTCCCGTATAGAGCCAATGAAGCGTAAACTGAAGTTAGGAAGCAATATGCATCTGTTTCAACCTGCTTGGATCTCATCAGGTGTGCAAAAATAAGAAAGGGTGAGATCAGCTCTCCGGTCAAATTGTGGTTAGCTTACTTTCGGCCTTTTAGGTCCCGGATTCGATCCTTAGGTGGATCGAAAGATTCGCACTGCTGATAAGACCCAACCAGGTCGAAACAGTCGTAGAATGATCTCCAGCTTTCAGTTCATCTGCTTCATCTGCCCACAGAATGGAGCTAAATATACACAAGCCCTGGTGGTTGTGATTTGCCCAGAGCCAAGAAGATCATGTTTAGTTTTACAATTGTAGATGAGCAGTTGTTCATCGGTCGTCCATCTGAGGACAATGATTTTGCAATCAAATAGAAAGTTTATGTTCAAGTTGCTGCAGGGACTCGTAAAATATATGCCGATTACGAATTCTAAAGAACACTAATCATTGCACAAATCCTGTCACTGAAGAACTCATATATGCTTCGAAACGATTCCAAATATCTCCGACTTCTTGTCTCATTGTACCCCGTTTCTTACCAAATTTGTGTCTTGCTGTTATTCATTATCTTATTTCAAGGAACTTCAAGGAACGTGGATTAAGCTATCCTCTTTCATCACCTAACAGTAGGTCTCTGTGACTGTTTCCCTGGACCCAGGGTTATTCTCAATTACATAGAAAATATGAAAAATCATTAGAACAAATAAGAGTCACCTTTACTCTGAACAAAACCTTAAGTATAATGCGCGCCAAATCTAGACAAAAACCTATCCCGGATCAGTTGAGAACACTTGAAAGTTTTGTCACAAATTCGCTTGAGAGATTTGTAAACTATACAATGAATTTTGTCCTGTACAGAGCAAATAAATTGTGAATATCAATGCTGGGAAGCACTGGACAGCTGTTTCGACCTGGATGAATTTCATCAGCGGTGTGAATCCATCGACCCCGCTGAGGATAGAAATCGCGACCCCACAGTTAGAACGCAAGCATACCATCCAAACAACAACTGGGTAGCTGATCAGACCAGTTCTTATTTTCTCTATAGAAGATATAGTACAGCCCACCCCTACTAGCTTATTCGGGGCATGGCATCACTTCCAGCTTTTTAACTGTTGCCAAACATTTATCATTATAAAACCTAAAAATAGCAACCAGTGCCTCTTAGTCGCTATTCGTGTAAGTGTAAGTTGATTAATTATTTTCTTGTTAATAAAAGTGCATTATGAATCAAGTGTTCATGATGTGTACCATAAAAAAGCTCCGGAAATCGTATTTCTCATGCAAAATCTACGTGTCACTCAGCACTAAAACCTTTGGAAAAACTATACAATTGTGTTACTCTTGTTAGGAAGCAGTATGATTGTACTTGGGATTGGAACTCAAACAGGATAAAGTTTAAGATCTACCAAATAAATACTTAAGCTATCCACATCAGTATACGGCATCTTTCTACACGTTACG
The DNA here is from genome assembly GCA_900618425.1 of Echinostoma caproni. Classification (NCBI taxonomy): domain Eukaryota; kingdom Metazoa; phylum Platyhelminthes; class Trematoda; order Plagiorchiida; family Echinostomatidae; genus Echinostoma; species Echinostoma caproni. The sequence continues at coordinate 121,724 of UZAN01039564.1, forward strand.
CTGCTGCGTTTGGATACAATGGACTTCATCAAGTAGTGATTGGTTATTTATTTGATAAAGAAATGCAAAACGAAGAAAACCCAAATATTCACTTTGTTTTCATTTCCTCCAACTGATTATTTTTACAATTTCCAAAACCGATTAAGTGGTTATTACATTACATTATATTTAATTTCACTGATGACTAAAATCTTTGCGACAGCCACCAGAACGTTTTATGGCAGAAGATATTTGGATCGTGGGTGGAATAAAATCATAAGAAAAACCTTATGTATCTTGATCATAATTCGCAAATCAGAAAAGCTTTTATTGACATCCAGGATAATTATTTTACCGTTGCGAATGGTTTTGATCACGCAGTTTTTTTAATACCAAAATCAAATAATCTGACTAACAGTGTTTGATGGTGGCACCCAGAAGGGTAGACACACCAAATAAATTAAGCCTCATTTTCTACGCATAGTATCCTTGATACCAAGGTCACGATTTCCTCGCTGCTGTAAAATTGACGTCCAGTGTTTCCCGATATTATCATCGATATTTTGCTTATATGTCATTGTTTAGGGTAGCATATGGTTACAGTTTTCTTTATGCAAAACCCCCAAACGCTTAGATTGCATCAATAAACATGGTGTGGATTTCAATCGACTAGATTGAAGTGAACATATCTGTCAATTTACTGCCCCCATAAACTTGTTTGAAGGTAGCAAAAACGCAAAAGTTGCTGGAGTAGCTGGAGGAATTTGCTTGACACTGCTCTCGATGACCTGCTGCGCGTTGTCTTACATTTTATAACATAAAATTACCAATTCTTTTGTTAGAGATTGATGGCTCGCTAGTTATATGCGACCTAATCTAAGTAAGTGAGAGAAGAAATTCTTCGAAAAACTTGCACAAATTGCATCGTTCTAACATTTAACTGATTCCAACATTTAAATCCATTTGCATGGTAAAGTGACGTTAATCTTTCGCCAGTTTGTTGTACAAAGGCATGTCTATTTACTGACTGCCTTGTTCCTCAACCTGATCCAACATAACATGGATCCAAATTAGTCATCAGATGGGGCACAAAATTTCAGGTGCGATGTTGTCATGTGCACCACGGTCATTATTCATGATTAAACCAACCGAGTAGGTTCTATATAATGAAGAAGTTAACAGAGGAAGTGTGTCATAATATTTCATCACGAGTTGGTAGTCCTGCTTTCAGAGCTGTTGTCATTAACAGTATGAGGAATATTACCGCTTATCATCCATTCGTATTGAAGTAAACGTGATTGTCAGTGATCCACTGATTGAATTCCAAACTTGACACCGTGCGTGCTCAATGGGTTTGACAGAATCGATTGGTTAGAGCACTGTTATAAGAAGTAGTTTATATTTATTACGTTTCGAACCAGTTGAAACAAAGGTATAAGAAATGAGGAAAGTCAAAAATTATCATTTATAAAGCGGTAACTTCCAACCAGGAGTCCGTATTTTACTACAGAAAGACAAAAATCCTAATATGTTAGGTGACTCCTCGTTTGCCCAATTATTATATCCTTTCAGTAGCAAATAAAAAACTTTCTTCATGTCTGCACACAAAAACATATTTAATGAAGCAAAATAATCTAGCGCAGATACAAACTGAGCAAATTACTCATTTGTTGAGTACCATTGGAACTATTCCCCGAATAGGAATCGTGAACCCCTTTTCTCGAAGAATGTAACATCTTTTATAAGCACTGGAATTCAATGGTAACAAGAGCTGACAGAATAGAGATCTCACATGAAATGTAAGGAAGATCGTCTTTTGTTTACGGTTGACCACTATTTTAGACTTTCATCGTTTCTATCCTAGAGAAAGGATGATTATATTTTTGGCTGTATTGTGACAATAGATACTTCCACAGATTAATTGAACACAACCAATATCAACACTATCCACCGAAGAAAAATATGCAGCTACGCTTAATTTAGTGGTCGCTGTCACGCTCATAATGAGTAAAAATTGGACACAAAAGCCCAAGCAGCACAAATAGAATAGCGGATGTACCTGAGACAGGTCAAATAATCGAACTGAAACGGTTGATGTAAATAATAAATATTTAATCATTTTTATTTGTGCTGTATAATGTGAAGTGATCCCCTAACTGCACCTTCATCAAGACGTAGAGTGATTTAGAACACAGGCGGGAAACAAGTAACAAATGCTCCGTTCAATCTCCAGCGTGCAGTTCTTCATTCGGGATCCTTGTGTCATCTCTTGATCTTCGCCTGATTGCAACCACCACGACGTAGCAAATATGACTTAGTACAAAAGGCTACAAGATATAGAAGCTAAACCTCACTCTGAATAGAAAACATTTTTGAACGTTTTGTTTTCAAATAGTGAACACACTCAGAATGAAAGTATGAAGTGAAATTCGAAAAATAACCACGAAATGGGCCATCAATATCATCATCATCATCATCAATATGGTACTGACTGTTTGGCCACGTGTGCAATTAGAATTTAGTCAAAATTTCTTTGGAAAATAAAATCAATAAGTTTGTGAGTCCACATAGAGAACAGTAAATGAAAATAATGAACTTTCAACAACTTTTATGATTTCTATTGAGAGAAATTCCATCTGTTTAATGAACAAAATCAACAGTGAGAAACAGTAATATCTTCCGTTATTGAAACACTAGCATCGATATGTATCTTTCAAGCTAATTTTGTGTTGATTCAAGCGGCGATTCGAGCACTGAGTACGTCAAGATGGACAACCAATACAGAACAGATTCCATATAATAGCTTACTAGAAAATTCATCCTCATGCCGTCAGGAGACCCTGAACAATGTGATTCAAAAAGGTTTTTGGTGAAATTAGTTTTACTAGTCATCTCTATATCTATCGGGGCGCATAATTCATTGAAACATTTGAGATAGGAACATACAAAGTGTCTGTCAAACGCCCGTGTAAACTGCCTGGATTGAAGCGGGCAATCGTTGATCCAGTGATTCGTATTGGCAACGGCTCAACTGCAGTAGACCAAACGTGATACGCATCAGGACTAAAGTGGGCAGGGGGCACTCAGGATGAACATAACGGTACAATGCATTGTATGCTACTTGATACGATTCTCAAGGAGGTTGAAGCACAGGAATTTGGTGATTCATGTAGTTCTCTCCAACTAATTAGTCACGGGAGAGAGAACACATCGCAGGAACTCAGCTGCTTCGAGTTCCCCCAGCGAGCTGTGTGCAAACATTGTTAATTATGAAAGAAACACTATCACCACCACCACAGAACCGGATTAAATGATGGTGGACAGGTGAACGTTTCAGGCAGGTCAGCCACAACTAACTTAATAGGTGAATATACTACTGAAATGTTACTCCACCAAGGCATGGTCACAACGTCTGATTCCCTGACAGTATTTCGCCGTGTCAACTTTTTGGAACATGTACGGAAAGTCCTATATACTGTCTTCTGCCAATCGATCACATCTACCATCCTGACGTGGAAATAGACAAAGGATAGAGATGCATATTTGTGAATTTAAGTCAGCCTCGAATGAATACATTTAAACTAATGTGCAAGAGATTAAGCGAACTAGCAAACCAGGTCTTTTGGATTGTGTTGTTTGATGTGTTTCTTGTCCATCTATTTTGAATAAAATTCATGAAATCAATTTTTGTCTTCCATATAATTAGGACTTCCGCGTCTTTTTTTGTTTGGTCACAAAATTTTCCTTAAGTGCGAAACATTACCTCTTTCAAAGTGAATACATTGTTTCAGTTGGAGATTCGTGTCTACATGTTCTTGAACCACGTCAATTTTATTGTGCCCATGGGTGTCCGCTACAAAAATAGATGACATTCACTCATGAAGTTCCGTGTGCATACGTCATCTGATGCATGAGAACTATTGCAATATCTATTTCATACTCTGCTTTGACGACTCATGAAAATCGTGAGCTTGGGCTGAGTGAAGACATTTCTAAAGCTACTGTTTCACATGACCATGTTTATATTCATAATCCGTTCACAGAGAATGTTTCAAAACAAACGTCAGGATCCAGTGATTTGCTTCATTTTACCTAACGTGGTTTATACAGTATAAATCGTTCTCCAAAACGCCGCTTTGAGCCAGTGAGCATATGCAAGAATTATACGCGCAAGTTTTCTTTTGGAAGGCGAATCCTTAGTGTCAAACTTTACAAAATCTCCCATGATTAAAAGCTTCATATCTCCTGTTGAGCGTGGAAATGAACATACCGTTTAATTAATCCAGTCGTAGCCAAGTGCAACTGGAGTCAAGTTATGGACAGGATACTGCATCATTTAGCTTGGAATTTTGATACCTTACATTTTTTTCAACTCAGGAGACTTACAACGGCTGGTCCTATTTCACTTCAGAGATTGCAGACTGTGTTCATTTTTAATTCGACGGAAATTGAATTGTGGTTATTATAAATTGCATTAAAGTGCTCATATTGATTTCAAACACTGAACAAAAGATCCTTTGAGATCTTGTTGTATGTTTTGGAAATGATGTGGGTTATCAAAAATTCAGAGTGTATAAATGATCGAGAAAACGGAGTATTTTGCCACTGAAGTTTGCCACCTAGATTAGTCCTTAAATGGTTTAGACTGTTCCGCTGTTGTAACCCTTCCGGTGGATTCTGTATGCTCGCGACTCAATTCCTGAAAGTTAATTGTACATTAGTAAAACAAAATGAACCAAAAATTATGTATTTATTTTTTGCGTGCTGCGTTATACGAACTGGTGGTCAGCGAAGTATCTTACTTCGAGATTCTCTCGCTGTTTGGTGAAATGAATGCATTGGATGAAATGAGTATTTTATTTTACACTACTATTTTTTGTTTATTGGATTATTCATTACGAGTTAACAACTTTTTGCTTATTCACTTTGGGTACGTGTTTAACAATAGGCCCAAGATTGATACCGGTTTTGCTGATGCTGCAACATTTTTTTACATAATAAGGAGTTTTTGAGCTCATCATACCACTCCTGCAATACATCGCGAAACACTTATAGTTTTTATTTTTTCAAAAAAGGAAATTCTAATAAAAATGAAGAACAAATGAATTTGTCTTTTCGCCAGAAAAAGTTCTTCAAGCATCAAATAACTTAACTCCTCACTTAGCCCCAGATAATTCGTTTTGATACATTACGATTCCCTTCTTCTGTTCCATGAATTCAAGGATCAATCGACTGACCAAAGAACAAAAATATCTCTATTATTTTACTTTAATTTACATATGATGGTATCATATTGTTTTATGTAATAGAAGTCAAAATTTTCCGAAAGTGAGATCTAAGAGATAAAGAAAACCCCGATAACAGCTTGAATGAAACGCAAGCATGTAAACTATTCCTGTCAAAAAACAATTTACTAAATAACTAGTTGTCATTTTGGGTTGGAAGTAATTTGCGATCGATAAACAGCACTGAACGGTTGAATTGTTCTTGACGCGTATTGTGTACAGTGCAAACATTTCCGCTTCTGTCCGGACTGGAAATGAAAAGCCCATACCAATAAGCTTCATAGCCGGCAGCCATCATTACTAAGTTTTGATTTATGTAATAGAGTACGTATATGAAGGATAAACAGATGTGGGTATGTGGAAACTGATTAACGTACGTTGTTAAATGCTGACATCGTCTGGCCTTGAATATGTTCAATGTTGTGACTCTTCTGGAAGTTGAAGTATTCAGTTGATAGACCTGAGAAACAAAACATGGTTTACGACTAATTCGCCAATCCGATCTTTTCATTCTAGAAAAGCTGTATACTTGTATACTATCATTCAGACCTTCCAAAAAATATAAGTGAACTTTGATTATTATTATTGGCATATTTTTCGATAAAATTTGCGAGAAGTGCGAAGTTCTCACTATCCGTTATAAAAGTTGTCAGTGCTGGAAGACCAAAGGATTCAAACTGGCAGGCTATTTTAGGGTTTAAACTGAACTCATTCATGCAATGTATCATGAAATTGCAGCCTGATTTATCAAATCCTCCTTATGCCATTCACTTCCTTGCATGACCGACCGAGGTCAACTAACATCAGGCTTGATCACTTTTGTCTAAAACTCACTCGATCGGCGAGCAAAATCATAAAGTTCCTGGACTGTAGGACAACCATATAAATCTTAACTCATCCTTTTTGAAACTCATCAGACCATATAGTTTCTAATGACTATCTAGATACAAATGGGCTGATTCATACTTAACAGTGTTTGTGAAAATCGTAATGCTATTCACTTCAAAATAAATCTGAAGGAGTTTAACCTGATTTGCATTAACGTTCTACGTAAAAACATGTAAAACATTGGACAGTTACATAACGGAGAGGTGCATGGAAACAATTTGATTTCCAAGTTGAATATTTTACATCGTTGTTTCAGGTATCACAGTTTGCATAACCTCTATTGAAATGATGAATGGGGGTTTGCTGATAATTGTCACACTTTAAATTCCCCGGGATTATTCAGTTTCAGTTTCACACCACAGGTTATTCGGAGTGACTTTATCCTCTTAGGTCAGCGTCGGGTATTTTCATTGAAATAATGTTACATAATTCTGATGCATAAAAGTGGCATATAGTACCAACTCTAATCAAGTTCTGATCTCGAATAGTGAACTTTTGGTATGTATTGAACGAAACGAATTCATCAGATCACTGGTTCCCTCGATTTAAGTACCAGTTGGAGCAGAAAGATCGGCTCTTCTGTATCCAGTTGTCTATTTATTATCTTCAGAAGAAGTGCGTGAAGGAACATATGGAGATTGAAAACCTAGCTAACGAAGATGAAACTCAACCTTAGAGATGACAAGGTGGTGACAGCTTGTTCCCCAAATCCACGATCGTGAGATAATCCTTTATTTATTTTATTCCCACAGTAAAGCAATCTATTCATTAATTCTGTGCGTATTCCTGGTCAAAGCAAGGAAAATTAAACGGAAAAGGTTAAGAACGGTCACAACAAGAGATGGTACAACCGTTTACTCCAAAGCCTTTCTATGTAGAAAACAAAGCAAGTGATTCCTCCACAGAATGTCAGTACGAGTGACACGACATCAGGAAATCTGTAAACCGTTAGATTTTGAAAAGATATGACTCAAACTCATGTCAAATATCTGTCAAACGTGTACTGCATAAAACAATACTTTAGTGGACTAAAACGTAAGCTGATAAACTGCGTGCAGCGCGGATCGTTCATGAACTGTTTTAGAACGTGTCGCATTTTGGGATCGTGCTGCACTGCATCAACTAACTTTTGTGGAATCATGCTCGACAAGCGCTTACAAGTTCAAAGTTCGGTGGAATTTCGGTCTATTGAGCAAATAATTTTGCCAATCGCCCTCAATCAAATCTCACAGAATGTAAGGTAAGATGTAGTGTTAGCATTGCATAGTGTTTTAAAAATTAATTCAGTGTTGGCAGTACTTACATTAGCAGCTATTTACATGGTAAAAGTTGTGCATGTGAGATTTTATCAAAGATCCGACAATTTTAGGGTTCACTTTTGAATCATTTTGACGAGAACTGACTTTGTTCTGGCAAACATTGAGTAGTTATTTCACATAAACACTGTTGGACTCCTGTCGAAGAAAGTCACATTGCAGTTCGTTTGGTAATCCTTAAATTTTCACAAGGAAATTTGCTTCATTTACTGATTGAGTGATGTGCAAGTTTATCATGATTCATAATTGGACTGTCGTACGACAAACATGTGCTGGTAAATTCTTACAAATACACTATCTTCAAATTACCGTCGTGGTTTGGAATGCACAGTTTATACAATCATCGGTTGTCTCACACTCAGATGTTACATGTACAAGTATACTTGTATTATTAATTTCATTAAAAGCCCTATTGAAAAATGAATTCTCGTAGCATTCAGCTTTCCGGTTTTGTGACAACTGTAACCTATGGGTTTTTGCCTGAAAGATGTGCATATTTTCTAGCTGTGTTAACTCATCACTCCGTTACTTTTATTGAAGTGCCTTCCACAAGATAAATCATATCCCTGAATATAAATACCAGTCACATTTTACCATTATGTCATCAAAAATATGGTTCTCAAGTAATGGTATTTTATATTGAATGTATTTACACCGAATATGATATCAGCCACTGTTTAATAAATTCGAAAATGAGCTACGGAATAATTTTCCACTGTCTGAACTTCCCGAAAACAACTAAAATAGAGTCTACAATCTCCAGGGTAATAAATGTAAACCATCTAAAGCCGTTTCAATGATTGCATATTGATGGATATAAATTTGCAGTTTATCCCATTTTCTTTGAGGTATTATCCTCTGCCTAGTGTTAGAAATACAATTTAAGTAATAACAAGGTATACAGGTATTAACCAAACTCGTGCAACATCATGACTTTTCCCAAATCTATTTATCTCATTGCCAAACGTTTTGATCCTCATGCACGGGCATGTGCATGGTATTACCCTAGGTCACTCGCGAAATTTTTATAGTTCTAATAAATTATATGGTCGCTTCTTTTGGCCGAGCGCGTTAGAAAAGTACAATTTCTCCATTTCGACTATGGTTGCTGACGCATCGACTGTAAGATAACCGAACGTTTGTGGGGGGAAATGATAAAAGTTTATTCGTGAAAAGAACTTATATCAATTACACAGATTGAGGAGTTTCATATTTTTAATAATCTGTGTCCTCCTTTATTT